>JABFAI010000365.1:0-215812 GCA_013266175.1 Fusarium gaditjirri
GCGTAAGGTAAGGCAGGCTAGGTATAGAAGAGCTAGCAATGCAAGGTACCGCTTCCGCAAGCACACTATGGCCCGCTACATATTTCGAGATTAGGTTCAGGGGCAGTCTAAACCCAGTTTTGGCTGGTCCTGCGCAAATGATAACACACTGCAGAAGTTCAAGGGACGATAGGGACTGAAGAGAAAACGCCGTGGCTTATTCTTGTTTTTGAGGGTTCGATGTGTAAGTAGCCACGAAACTCAATGCTGTAAAATGGACAACGACAAATAACCTAAACAATGATAGAAAGTTCACCGCACAGAAGCCTACCTATGTATTTCATGAACGGCAAACTGAGTGTTGTGGAGCAGCTGATCGATCGATAATCCATCCCATATCCATGTTGCCATATTGAGCCCCAAGAGATATCCATATCACAAACCTGAAGACAGAAGCTTTAAATAAAGCTATCTCGCCTCCGTTTGGGATTCGATGCTTGATCCTTCCATTACAAATTCACATCTAAGGCTCATTCTATGTAGACCGACGATCGTAGCACCCTGGAACCCAGGTAATATGATCTCCCCCTAATCTCGTCCTCCGACTCAACATTCAAACTTTGATATCTGTACCCAGATAATCTATCCCGCTTAAACTCCACGAAAGACCAAAAAAATATCTTTCGAAATACGAGATGCTGGCTCTGAATCCTTCACCTACAGTTCCTCAACGTAAATTGAAGTTTCCTACTCGGTCTTGCCCATATGCCTGGGCGATGTGTTTATCAACAATCCCTGCTGCTGCTGGCGTTGAACAATACGGATATCCCACCCGATTCTGAATTCAAATCCCCTATCGCCATGGATTCGCCATCGCCACGTCTGGTTGCTCAAGTGCGGGGGAGGAAAGTAATTTCTAATTCTGCCGTCTCTGTGAGACTTTAGACTGCAACTGTGATGTCACTTGTTCTTCTATCCTGCTGCACAAAGTATGATCATGAGATGACAATTTACCTCTCATTGGTCTTTATTTATGTCCATGCTTTCGGCTCTGTACGCCGTGTACGGGTATTTGCCGCAACTAACAGCAAAGGCCTGTATTTCTGTATGCATCCATTATAGTCGATCAAACTTGATTCCCTACGGCAAGTTTTACGGCAGCATTCAAGCAATCATAAACAGTTTGGCTTGGTTTTATACCTAATTTGTATAACTATTTATCACATATCGCTACTACTAACATACCTATTCTAAGCAATCCCTTAACTCCATTGAACCCAGTCACTTCGTGTATCACATATCGTCTTGGTCCATCTATGTCTGCCACATGTGCTCACTCAGCCCGAGCAGTTTGTCCTGCATCTGTCGCTTGGCTGCAGTGGCGATTCCTCGTTCAGGATTTGCCATAGCCTCACTATAGCAGAGTTCAACAAGTGCCTTGAGCTCGTCGTACGAAAAGTTGTCTGGGTCCTGTGCGCTGGTCCCTCGTTGCTGCTCTTTGTCTTCCTTTGCCTTCTCTACAATGGCATCTGCGCCTTGTTCGTATAGCGAAAAGTAATTTGCTGCACGCGCTAGGTCCACCCCTTCCTCCACGTTCTTGAGGTTCTGTTGCAGTACAAGAATGTTGAGTTGCATACGTCCACAGCCCTTGTCATTCATGGGCGACGCTTTGCATGCATTGCTCACAAGATAGCAGTTTATAAGCAGCCCCAGACCCGTTCGAATAAAGGCAATCTCCTTCTCTCTGAGGTACTTCACGATCGTCTCGTCAAAGAATACCAATTCCGAGTTGAGGCTCAAGATCTGGGGATCAGGCTCACTCACTTCCTGATCAAGCAGGTAGGGTGCCACCTTGGGGGACAAGGCAATGGACAATGAATGAACTATGCGGCACCGAATCTCCATGTGGAGAGTCAGTAGCGCAGTTCCCGCGAGTTCTTCGAAGGACGACACTATGCTGTCAAACGCTCTGAACATTGATCAGTTATATGTTTGCCTATCGGGTCGCATTACTTACTGCACAGTTTCCTGCGTCAATGGTAGTGACACAGGGCCTTCTTCTCCTGTGGTCTTGCCAGTACCGTTCATAAGAGTCCATCTTCGGCTCGAATGTCGAGGCAGATTTTGTCGTGATGTATCTGTGTCATGCGTTGTGATCTGTCGCAGGCCGGCAATCTTAACAGCAAGCCACTTCATGCTGGTGTACAATAGACACAGGGATGAGATGGAATCTCGATCCTGGATGATGTCACCTGAGTCGAGCGGCGATTCATCTGTGAGTTCCATCAACAGGTGTATCTCCTTTTCGGCCACTTCCCAGTCCATCTCTTCTGACATGAAAAGCTTCTTCATTGTTTCTTGTATCTCTCCCTGGTCCAGAGAGAATCGTGCCGATGACCTCAGGTTATCGTTGCTAATCTCGGTAGCCGGGTCCTGAGCTTTGACGACAAGCGTTTTGAACCAGCTGAAGCAGCGGTCGTAGTATCGCATCATTTGAGTGACAATCAGCGAGCTGAGTGCTTGGTCTGGTGGTATGGTTCCCAGCATACGACAGAAAGCCGTCACAACCTCGAAAAAGGCTGTTGTTCCTCGGAACACAGGCCGACGTGCTACCTGGCTCCAGGCCGGGTCTTGTGTGAATGCATCTGCCTCCCCAAAGACGGTGTCGCTCAATTTGGCGAGAGTCTCGTCCAATTGTGGTTGGAAGACATTAACCAAGAAATTGTCCAAGAATGTCGTTAGTGTGCTTGCTGCCAGGTCCGACCCGGGAGGCACGATGTTCTTGAGGCGCTGTAGGAAGACTAACGTCGGCGGTAGTAACAAGCTCATATTGAAGACACTAGGTTCCACCAGAGATTTGTACGAGCCTGTTGTTTGATGGCTGTTTCCAAATGGACCATCACTTCCTGCTCCCGCTCCCGCACCTCTTCTTCCTCCTTCCTGGACGTTCCGCCCTTTTCTGTCTTGCTTTCGGGATCCTAGCCCAGGAACGGCATCCTGGATGATGTTGTCCAATGCGTCATATTCACTCGTCATCTCAACAGACTTTGAGTTCGCTTCAGAAAACTTGAAAAGATGCTCTCGTATGTCTTTCTTGCCGTGGAGCGTATCTCCTGGGTTTGGCGAGTCGAATTGATAGACATCTGCATCGGTCGTGACATAATTATGCAGCAAGGATCTAATCTCGTTCTGGTATAGATTCCACAGCTCTTTGAAGCTTCCAAGAAGGGCACCGTTGTTACCAGCACCTTCCCTTCGAATCAGGACCTTGATAGACTCGTGGAATACACGGTGGCCTTCTCCAATTGCCTCAAACTTGCCATATAGAGACCATAGGAGGTCGTAAATAACATCTGCTCGCATTTGTGTTTCACGTGTTCCGTAGACGTGAAGACCATCGCCTCTGGCTGATCCTCCTCGTAAAGAGCTGGGATGCCTTTGATCCACCTCGTTGATAGTTTCGTTGACGATAGTGAATAGTTCAACCGGGAGTCGCTGCTTAAGAGTCTCCACGGCATTTTGCAAACGTCCGAGCCTATTTAGAGATTCCACCAGCAGTCCTACATAGTAGAATGTATCGGCTTCGGGATTTTTCATAGGATCTTCCCTGACCGTCTTGTCAACGTCAATGGCATCAAGAATAACGTGGAATGGGGCGATGGGCTTAATGTCACCAAAGCCTTCGGTGACGGCACCTTGTGTTTTAGCCAAGTTCTGCCATCTTTCCTGGCAATACGGTGACTTGAGATAGAGGTGCTCGTGTAGCTCTTCTACAAGGATATCCATCAGAGCAGTCTCTTGGTTTGCAAGGTAGCTCCTCAAGTCAGTAAGGGCACCAATATCATCCAATTCGGGCTTCCGTAGCTTTCGCAGCGCATTCTGAAGCACTTCCACGGCCGTCAAGAACCTCTTCTCCGATATCCTTGCCTCCAACTGATCCGGTACTGCTCGGAGGTCATCCAGCTCATTAAGAGTTTGCACTAAGGCGTCAAACTCTTGCGATGATTTTGAAAGCTTCTTTAATTCGGGATCCGTCGCGCAGAGACTTGTTTTGGAACTCGCCAGTGATTCCTTCAAGGCACGTACTCGCTTCTGTGACTGCTGAATGCTACTTTGAATTTTGTGAAATGTACCTATAGAACTGTTGAAGCCCTGGTGGTGTTCGTGGACGATACCCTTGAGCGACTCTTGCAGGTAGTTGTGTGATTGCTGGAACTGGGCGTATTCGTGGGCTCGACCAACCGAGCTCCTGTCGAGGAGCTGCAATGCCAGTTGAACAGGGACACAATCGTCTTGACACATTGCAGGCCATTCTTTTTTTATATGGTCTATGACCTCGGTGATTTGCCGCGCAGCATGAGTGTCTGCTGGTTGTGGTGGAGCTTGTACTTGTGGTATGCGTGACCGGGAGGACATCTGTCGAAGACTGGGTGGTGGTCGAGGCTGTTGGGTGGCAGGTGGTGTGGCATATCGATCGCTGCCGTAGCCATCTTGATACCCGGATCGGTAGTCATCGTTGGAGCGTCCAAAGTTGCCATAGCCGTTACCTTCGCGGTGAGGTCGGTCATATCGATTCGACATGATGAGTATGAGGTTGGGATATGGCGGGCCGATTAAGAGAAATGGGCGGTTTCGTAGCGCATCGTCACCACGCTGAAAACGATGGGCGGTTCTAAGGCAGCTTTGGAAAAATGGAAAGTTCTTAGATCTGTAATGTGCCCATATAGACAGAGTCAAGTCGTGTTAGCTGTTGCGAAAGTTAGAAGACGAGGGTTGGAGAGCTGGTTAGGTCACCTTGTGGCGCACCAAGGGGCTAAAGTAAGATACGATCTTGCGTAGGGTAACCAGCCACCACTAGACTACCTGCTAGTAGGTACCTTTCTGATTTAGAGACTGAGCCTCAAATATTTATTAACAACAGTCATGAGGATAGATCGCCATTATCTTGAGCGATTAATTATACCACTTGACAGTGAAAATACTTTAACGTTGATAAAGCATCAATTCGAAAGAGCCTCACTACCCGTAAACTGAGTTCGCTCTTACAGATGCAATATCCATATTAGTCACTTACAAACAATTCAGCAATATTCAAACAGACAATAAATTAAACAGAGGATACTCTGGCCGGGTAAGAGACAACGCAGTACGCTATACTCTGCTTTCGGACTTTTGGTATATAATATTGTTCATAAGCTTATGATTCTCATAGCAAGTGATGAGACTCAGAGAAAGAGAACCAAAATGACGGTATCGAATTAAGTTCCACCACCCACCTGCCCTCATACGCATCATCCTGTCAATATTCATCAATGAGTACCTCTGTGTATGGTTGCTTGTGGAGGGACAAGGTGTTGATGGCCATCCCCTGCTGGTTTCTGTACACCAGTTTTAGGAGGTCCCTCACCTGGACTAGCGTTCGGATCCTGGACTGTTGTGCCAGACAGATCTGCTTGAGCTATTCGACCATCCTGCACTTCGAGTTGATCTTGAAGAACGGCCCCAGGCTGCTCAGCAACTTGCATCCTTTTATCCTTTGCCAATATTGCTTTCATTAGACCACGCACTCCTTCAACTATCACATCTGGTCGATCCCAAGCCAGGAAACCTGGAGTTCCAGGGGCTCGGTTCAGGTGCACGACTTGATACTCCCTGTTAGCCCAGCCAGGGCAAGAGTACATGGTCTTTGCAGGTCGTGGGAGTGTTCTTTGCTGCTCGGCCTGATCCTCGTCGCCAGTGAAAACAGTAATGGCAACCTTGGGTTTCTTGGTCGTCTTCTTTTCCTCCACAGGCTCGATCTCTGACGTGCATTGAGCCCAGAATCGCAGAGCAGCCTCGGGGCCAGGTAGCCATATGAGAGAAGTGAGAGTGATGATGTCTTTAGGTGTAAGTTCCTTCTTGGGACTCAGAGTCCGGAGCAGTTTCAGCACATAGAGGAGGAGACCAGTCGGGGAGTCACACAGCGCATACGACGGCGTGTTTGGTTCAAAGTCGCTGCGACTGTGCTGACACAGGTTAACTGCCGACTTCTTCTTGCTTGACTGCGGCGTCTTCTGCTTCTGTATAGCTGAGAGGTCGTCCTTGGAGTAACCCAGAACCGAAGAACCTAAGAGTCGAGCAAGTTTCCATTTTAACCACTCACTGGCCGAGTCCGACAGTGTAGGACATGCTAGAGGAGGTGCAATAAAATGAAACCCCAGGCATGATTCTGAATGGTGAATTGAGAGGTACCTGGCTAGTCTCCAATCAATAGCAGCAGGTGAGATTGAAGCAGAGCCGGCATTACTGCCAACGTAATGCTCGTAGGATAATCTCTTCATCAAGCTGTCCAGTAGCTGAGCTGTGGTAGAAATAGGAGGTGCATCAGAAGGAAGAGCATCGCTGAAACCCAGGCCAGGCAAGGCCGGAATCACAACATGAAACGGCTGGTTTGTACCAGCATCTTCAGGATCACTTAAGGGCTGAACCAGGTGACCCAACGACAGGTTAGTCAATGGGAAAGGGGGTATTAAGAGCAAAGGAACAGCATTAGCATGAGGAGAGCGGGCATGGATGAAATGAAGCCGGACTGGCGTTGATGAAGTGGAAGCTTGAAAACTTGTTCTGAACTGGGGAAGAGTTTGGTTCAGCTCTTCTTCGTGATTCTGCCATGAGAATGATTCTTGCCTAGGTACTATACGTGAGCTTCGCCCTGGGCAGCTCTCTCACAGATCCACTTACCAAAAGTCAACAAGAGACTCAACTTGAGGCTTTGGCTCCCACCAATCTTTTGAACGAGGCTCATGAGGCAGCCGGGTAAGCTCTAGTTTCTGTCGTGTGATATCAAGATACTTGCCTGATACCTATAGAAAAGTGAATGGTCAGTACCTCCTCGATCGGATGGGTCTCTCGTTGAGGTACTCACACGGATACGATAAGGCTGCACCTCATCGCCGGAGTCTCCGGGTTGCTGTTGAGACATGCTCCAGTGGTGTATCAGGAGATTCAGTTCTGCTCGACGTAGATTTGATGTAAGATGCCCCAGCTCCAGTAGTGATCAAATGAAGCAGAGTGGGAAATTAAATAGCGTAGTCAAGGAACACTTTGAGAAAGGTAAGAACCGAGAAACTAGAAAATGCGACCGGCTGCGAGTCGCATCAATAAGCTGAGTTGCTTTCGTGTTAAACCGTAACCCGGCCAAAAAAACAACAAGACCTGGACCCTTACAACCCACCCTCCAGCAAGACCCTGGTCGCGATACCTGCTAGAATTAAGGGACCTTGGACGTGGCTGACGCCTACTGTGGCTTTAGCGTATGGGGAACACGGTATAAATGGTCCGAGGCGGCTCATGATTGGCTGTGAAAGCAAAGCGCCCCAGTAGGCGGTGGCGGTGCGTACGAGTCCCCCTTGCACTCTTCGGAAATGATCACTCCAGGCATTAGACATGGCTTTGCTGGCATAAGTCGCGTTGTTTGCCTACTTCTGCCAACTTTTGCTTTTGAAAACAAGGAATCGAATCGGTGTGGAACTGTCCAAGAGGGGTTTCCTAGATCCTGTTGGCTGTGGCTGGTCCTGAGTCAAATTAGCCACCTCCATCTCGACGCGCCACATGTTAGCTGCTTCGAAATTTGAAAAACCAGCTGATGAGACGAGGACAAACAGCGCATGTGATTATGTGCATAGAAAACAGCAGGAACTGAGCCGCTTTGATGCAAATGTGAGTTTTTGATTGACTCCAATCCATGCCCAAACGCCGGTTCTAGACTACCCCGCCGATTCGCTTCCTACGCGATTAACACCGTTGGATTTAACAATGGCAGATCATGAAACAATGGCTTCATGCTAGCATCTGCTTAGCTTTCGGGCCCAGCGCTTTCTCTTTAGGGAAAAGTTACCAAGCAGTGCAGAAAGGTCTAATTGCTCATCGAAGGGTTGTCGAGGAAGCGACTTTGTCGAACTCCTCGTGTCCTCCTTAATTGTTTCGCTGTGGCGGCTGGCTGTTTCCCTGCGGCCCGCCCCGGAGGTTGATCTGCCCTATCCGCGAAACAATGTTGCTACCGACAGCGTCAACAGCCCCTCGAGGTGAGGTCAATGTTGGGCCCTCTGGGGTTGTTTCTTGGACCCTGAAAAGCTTGATAGCAGTGCCATTCCATATGCCCATGGTTCCTCTGGAAACCTGCATCTCGTTTGTGAAGATGACTCCCCATAGTAGAGACTCATACCAACCCAACGCGAGTTGGGACCATTCGAATGAATGTACACGGGGAGCCGATGGCTCAATACCAACAACATGGACACCTGAAATTCGTCGTAGTGTTTCTGGTGTCGGTATATCGGCTGCTAATTCTTGTCGCGGTAAGAGGGCTGACACCTGTTGGATGACTGCCAGGATTGTGTGGAGAGGTAGTTCGAGCAGCCAGCTGTCGATCCAGTGGGCCGTAGGCTCAAATACTCCTACCTGTGATTGTCCTGATATCGAGCGCCCGCCTAGGCTGGTGGTGCTGTTTTGCCGCGAGAAGGTTGGAACGCCCGCTGGCATCTTGCCACGAGCCTTCTCCGACATTCCTCGCAATTGAGTTGGGACAGCATCCTCGACATTGGGGATCGATGACCTCCGGGACGGAGCTTCACTTGACGTTGAGCGTGCAGGAGTCTCTTGCCGTTCCTCATCGTCACTGTCATCATCTTCGTCGTCGTCATCGTCTCCAATAGCGAAGGCACCGTCTTCTGGGACTTCTTCCAATGACGAGTGCCGTGGCTGGGCGCTGTTTGGACTCCTCAAGCTGTCAACTGAGCTGCGCACAGATGCAGCATCGAATGGATCAAAATGGTGTCCAGAATCTTTTCTTCTTCTGTTTCTCCTCTCAATTTCCTCTTGACCACTCTCCAGGGTGAATGAGCGCAACGCTTCAACCCTCTTCTTGTTTTTGAGAATAGCAAACACCAGCTCAGGGTTCTTTTGGTATTTATTTTCGAGTATTGAGCTAATGGATTCCAGCAGCGAATGGAGAAGAGCGTGATTGGTCTCATTCGCAAGTAGAAACGAAGGTGAGGACATAGAAGAGAACAGCTGCATCAGTTTTGAGCTGCTAGTGCTACTCAGCCCCTCAAGATAAGGTGCGATGTTATTGATCACCGCCAACAGGGCTGGGTATATTGCCGATAGCTTCCCTTGACTTGTCGTGATCAGATTGTAGATTGAGTGGATAAGAAAGTCCGCATAGGTCCCTCGGAATCCCGGTACACGAATAGACATTGGTAGACTCTCCTGCCCCTCGAAGTATTTGTTCAAGTTGACGCCAAAGTTAGTCTCCACGCTCAGAGTCTGGAGCAAGAACGCGCACATGCGCACGACTCCTTGCTTAGTAGCATCATTTTTATACTCAAGAGCATAGAACAAGGCTAGGACAACAAAATCATGCGCTCTTTCGGTATCCACGATAAAAGATCGGAATCTTTTGTTGCATTGAAGGATCTCCCAGAATAACATTAGTATCTCAGGGGCAAAGTGGCCAGATGACTGAGAACCTGGAAGATATGAAGTCTTCTCTTGAAGTGGTTGGTTTAAAATCCGAGTCATTCCGTCAACAATGAATTGAAAATCCTGGGGCCGGTGGAGTCGGCCTAGAAAATGACGATAAGAGTGTTTAGGTGATGGGTTCGATGAGGTCTCAGGAATAGGGTACAATAAGAGCACCAAGAGGAACTGCAGTGAGTACGTCACGAGCATCTGCTTGCCATCCTTGAATACAAGGGTGTTATAAGGTACGCGCCAAGTGGCAGGGTTGTATTTCAACGTCTGTAATGAAGTCAGCATCAGTGTCTCAAAGCCGAGAAATCCCAGGTTAACCAACTGTGTTGAGTAGGGAACAAAGCATAGAGAGCACGACTTGCTTATCTGGACAAGCGCATAAGTGTGTTAACGTCCGTACACCATTCTGCGGTAGGACACCAGCAGTCATATACATGCTTTGGCCAGAAAGCGTTAAGAGAAGGCGCAGAATCTCTGATCGATTGCTCTCATATTCTTTTGTTGTCGCAACAGCTGTGTTGCAACCCACTCCACTCTGCCAAATCGCATAGCTGACCTTCGGCCGGCCATTGGGTTGTCGTGGTAAAGTAAGATCAGAAAAGAATAGCAGATCGACCAGCGTGTCTACCAGCTCTTCAGCGAGTGGTTTGACCTCCTCGAATTCGGTATTTTGTGTCTTGCGCTCAGCCTCTTGAGATTCGTCAAAGAGGATCTCGTTGGCGATAGCACTATGCCGAGTGCGTTTCCTTCGTTGAGCCCAGAAAAATTGTTGTTCCCAGTCACTGAGGGATTCCTTTTCGTATAAATAAGGCAAGATACGTGTGAGTACTCGGATACAGTTCAGGGCCTCGCGTTCCGGAGCAAGTTCAGGATCAGGGAACGATGGGTGATGACGTAGTATGAATAGACGAGAAGTGACGGCGAGGATGAGGGTTTCTAGGTTCTCGAGGGCTCGATCGCGAGTTCTTCGAATGTCGGCAGGCGTGAATAAACTAAAGACATCCTCAGAAGACTCAGGGAGCTCCCAAAACTGCGTGATATCATGTCAGTATACGAACTATCCGTGGAAAGGGAAAGTAGACTTTGGGTGGAGCAGGCGACGAACAGAGGTCCAGTATGCATCATCCGCTGGGATATGCCGTTCTTCTGATAAACGAAAAATGCCCCGTTTGAAAACGAGCTTGGAATCACTCGCACCCATTGCTATCGCATGAGAAGATGCCGCGAGAGGTTCGCCTCGGAAAGTCTTTGTGGAGGGTGTCCTCTTTGAACCTTTAGGAAGGCTCCGGAAATGACGAGTGTTGTCGCTGATGGTTAGTAGGTACCTAGGTGCGATGGGTCCCCAAGGCGGTGATTGACCAATCACGTGTCATATGATATCGTCCGACCCGACGTTATACCGAAGCCATTGATGATTCAATATTTTTTTTCTGGATTGGTGTCACCGAGAAGTCTTTCCATCTCGATCTTGACTAACTTTTCTCAAAGTTGATCTATTTCGTCAAAGACGCCCCAATGCTTCGACTACGGCGTAGGATAGCCCCTGCGGCCACGTTTGCACATATCTGCCGGCCCCATCTACGACGCCCGCGACAATGTTCACCCCTCCGGTTATTTGCGACAGAGACTAGCCCGGACGACACTTCGATTCCAACGCCGAAACCCGCGCCTGATTCCGACGATGCACTTAATTTAATGAAAGCTGCCTCGCGGAATATTAAAAAGGGAGCAGAAGCAGCGGAAAGGAGAAAAGAGAGCAGGAAGAGTCGAGCTACTCGTTTCGAAGTAAAACGATCCACGGAGGGGACAACTGAAACCGATATCAGTGATGCATTGGCTGTGGCTAAGAGAGTTTATGGTATCGACAAGTCGAAGAAAAAGAAGAAAAAGAAGGGACCCAAGCCAACTAGTTCAAACGAACAACAGAAGACTGATCAAGCCGACTCATCAGAGGCCAATTCCTGGGTAGTTGGCCTGCAGACTGGTGCCTGGGCATCACTCCAAGAGAAGCTGCAACAAAAGTTGGCCGGAGAACCTTCGAACAACCACGCCGCCACTCGAGAAGACCATGCCACTCCCTCCCCCGAGCTGGATCAGCATATCATAGCAAGTAGTCATGAGACAAAGCCCGGTGCAGCAGCTTCATTGTCGAAGAAGAAGGCGAGGGCGGCCAAAAAGCAGAAGGCCTTACCTCCAGTTTACACCATCATGCCCCACCAACTCAAGCTGGAAGCGGTTGAAGAAGAATCCAGACGAAGCGTCCCCACGCTTGCCCATCAGCTGGACAAAGTTCTTTTCAATGGCGGACCCTACCAGCTTCAAGATCAGCGGACCCGGGTTTACAACTTTGACCCCTACCTTGCTTCAATCATGCCCGTTGATGAGTTTGATTTTGATGCTCTGAAAGAGTATGTGACATCCTCCAAGGACAGTCGATTGACAGAGTTGTGTGCCAAATATAAGAAGAAGTACTGTGGTTCAACGTCGAGTATGACGGCCATGCTCTCCCAATTTCACTTTCTTCTCTCAGCGTGGAGGCCTCTAAGTTTCAGACACTTGTCCCGCTCTTTCGACGTCGAGTATGATACGTTCACCCTGCTGACCCGAGGTCCTGCTGCCGCATTCGCCCGTTATAAAGATGGTGTGTATGCTATTGACGCCGATAAAGAATTCGATACCGCCAACGTTCTGAGCATGCTAGGAAAATCGATGGAAAAACTGCTCACTCTCAAAAAAACCCAATTCGAAAAGTACAGGAGAAGCCGTTCGCATGAGTTATCCGAAGAGGAGAAGAACGCCGATGAAGCATTCCATTTCTCTACACTGGGTGATTTCATGATGCGGTCACAGCTGGATGCTTATGATCCACGACTTCCAGGAACAGGCATGTTTGATCTGAAAACCCGTGCAGTAGTTTCCATCCGAATGGATGTTGAAGGCTATGAAAAAGGTGTTGGATATGAGATTCGTAGCCGTTTCGGTACTTGGGAGTCGTTCGAGCGTGAGTACTACGACATGATCAGAGCGGCGTTCCTCAAGTATTCTTTGCAAGTGCGCATGGGCCGAATGGATGGTATATTCGTTGCTTTTCATAACACACAACGAATATTTGGCTTCCAGTATATTAGCCTCGAGGAAATGGACGAGGCTCTTCACGGAACTGCGAACCGCAATGTAGGAAACGAGGAGTTTGAAGTCAGTGTCAAACTCTTGAATGATCTTTTGGACAGAGCTACGAAGCGTTTCCCAGAAAAGTCACTTCGGTTGCACATCGAGACTCGGCCAACAAACCCCCCCTTGACTTATTTCTTTGCCGAGCCTGTCAGCGATGAAGAGATACAAGAAACCCAGGAGAAGGGGAATGAAGCCGTGGCTATGTTTAAAAACAAGATGTTGCGTATTTCGCGGGGTGAGGAGAAGAGCCGAATGAGCGACGAAGCTGAGCCTCAGACTAAGGAAAATACTCAAAAGCTATCATCGACCGAAAGACAGAAGTCATGGGATGAGATGATGGCCAAGGTCGACCAAACTGTGGAGGATGACGCTGCCGGCTTAGATAGTGTGCGAGAGGCCATCGAGCAAGCTCTTGAGCAGAGTGGTTTGCTGGCGGGGAAGCCCGAACCTGAGAGAGAAACCTACATCAACGAACTTGTTGAGGCTTTGACCGAAGAGTTAAAGGAGAACAAGGAAACAACCAGTGAACTTGAAGACGCAACTCAGAAGGATCTAGCAGAAGACGACGCATTGGATGCTATTGAGTCTACTTCTGAAACTGAGGATGTACTGCCCCCATCCACTGATGCATCCGAAGGTGATAGTTCCAGTAATGCTGTTATGGAATACGCCGGCAAAGAGACAGAGTCTGGCTTCTCTGAAATCGTCGAGACTAGAACAGAAGATGGAGGGCATAGTTCCATACTTAACGAAACTGTCGATGGAACTGACACCCCAATTAACAGCAACGATTCAACAGATGCTACTCTGAAAGACCTAATCATAAAGTTTGCTCAAGGTGTTGACAACAACCCTAGCAATCTGGGGACATTTGAGCGAGTCTTGTCGGAGTTGGTGCGAGACCAAAAGGAGCCGAGTAGCGAGGTTAATGAAAGCAACACAGCCAGCACTGACGTTTCTTCAGTGAATTCCGTCAAGGCCTCCGGAGCAGACAAACCCTCATCGACAGAAGAACCAAGCTCCAGCAAAGAATGCGCCGACACATCAAAGAAGGAGATTCTTGGTTTGTATGTCACAGTCCGCAACATGGTCGACGGCAAGGTTGTGGAACGTATCTCCTGCCCCGAACCCGACAAACCAACCAAATGGAAAGTGGAATACACAGTCGTGGAGCTTCCATCAGAGAGAGCACATAGAATTTTGAGGGAGCTCAAGAAGCGCAGGAAGAAGGCGCTTGTATCAACCCCTGAGGATCGCGACAGAGAGTGGCACAGAATGTGGGGAGGAACACTACCACAACGCACAGAAGCTGGAAGGAAGTACAGAGACTCGGTCATGCAGAGGGAGGAGCAGACAGGCGTCAAGCTTGCATGGGAAACCGACGCAAGAATTCAGTCTGACAAGAGCAAGAGGGAAGAGTCGCATTCGCACAAGAAGGGCTTGGAAAAGAAAGTTTGGTCGAAGAAGACGAAGAAGCAGGAGAAGTCATCACCGATAAAGGAGTAGAACAGGCCAGCTGCAAAAAGAGGAATGCTATCGGTATCTAAAGGCTTGCTTGGATTGGAGCGAGGTGCTCCGTGTATCATTATCTATGGCGCAGATGTATACTCATCATCATCGGTCTTGTATATTAGTTACATTTGTCTGATTTTAAGGCATGGAAGGAGCTGTATGAAAGAGATGTATAAATGGATATGAATACCTAAGAACTAATTACGCAACTATTATACACGTTGGGCCTCTGCCGACCACCTTGGTTGGCGGATTTGAGATCGTAATGATTAATTACCTATAGTTAGTAGACTACTGGAGACGAGACTCGAACTGACTTATAATCAACCCCAACGGGCATGGATCAGCGGTGACGTTTTTCCACTGTCTACCTATAGTAGGCACCTACTTCATCCTCGGAGAGCAAGAAAACTTGAGACTTTAGAAGAGGGTGCCCAAATAAACTTAGTATAGAGCCCCCCAAACTTAGGCAATGTTTTTTTTATCGCTTAGGGTCAATGTCCTACGTTTTCTTTCTCCTACCTCACACACTCGTGTGATTGCTCTAATTGGGTCATGTGGTGGTCCTAAGCCGATTTTGGGAATGATTTGTCTAAGATGGCAATAAATTGATGGTCTCTAGGGTTCTCACTTGTGTTGTATACGTAAACAAGTGCAGTGTTTGCCTTGTTCTTTATTTCGCCATTACTGAGACCAGCCGTTTCTTTCCCCCCTCCCTCACTTCGACAAAGATGCGCTTATCAACTACTCTCCTACCCTGTCTTGGCGCCATATCAGCGGTTATCGGAACTCACGGACAGGCTGTCGTGCCTCAAGGTCGCATTGAAAATCAAAAGACTTTGTATACAAATGACTGGGCAGATCGGATATGGAAACAAATACAAGGTGTATCGTCTTGTTCGGGATGTCAGGTAAGTCACAGCTAGTCATAAGTGAGATTGCAAAGAGCTGAAGATGACGGTGTAGGGCCTTTTGTTGACTTTCAAGAGCCTCGCGAATCTGGGTGATCGATACTTTGTCAACACACTACAGGACTTATGCAAAAAGTCAAAGGTAGCCTAATAAGTTCTTCAAAGTTATACAAGACTTGATTTAACAAATTCAGGTCGAAGATGCAGATGTTTGCGATGGAACCATCGAGCTTCAAGGACCTATTATAGCAGAGGCGTTGAGAAACGTTGCCATCGGCTCAAAGACTGCGCAGCATTTTTGCGTAACATTTCTAGGTCTCTGCCACTATCCTGCTATAGAAGAATGGGAAGTCCCTGTGCCTCCTGATCACTTGCGCCGAAAGCGTCCAGTCTCGAGTGGAAGAGACCCTATCAAAGTTGTTCACTATTCCGATATACATGTTGACCAGCTCTACACTGAAGGGTCGAATTCAGAGTGTAATAAGCCCATATGCTGCAGGTAATTAACGCTTCGACCAGTGCTTATGTTGTTGTTTTCTGACTTGATAAGACCTTTCACAGAAAATGACGAGCCTGGGAGAGCAGTATCTCCGGCTGGACCATACGGGGAGCATACTTGTGACTCTCCTGCTTCTCTTGAGCATAGCATGTATGAAGCAATCAAAAGGTTGGTCCCCGACGCCGCTTTCACAATTTTCACCGGAGACATCGTCGATCACTCAATCTGGAACACATCGTGGGATTATAATGAGCACCAAAGTGAGCATCCTCCACTCCAATATTTCGCTCAAAACTAACCTATCAAGTTATTCAGTCATATGAGCATATGGATAGACATCTCGGTATAGTCTACGGAACAGCTGGTAACCACGAGTCCCACCCCACAAACGCCTACCAGCCTAGTTCCATCGGCGACGCATCCTCGTGGATCTACGACCTCCTCGCAGGGACATGGTCTCGTTGGATCGGACATGAATCAGTCTCTACAGCAGCAAGAATTGGCGCTTATTCAACCAAATATCCCCATGGCAACTTACGCCTTATCTCTCTCAACACAAATCTGTTTTACCGTGGGAACTTCTGGCTTTTCCAGAGGAAAATGCTGCGCGATCCGAGCGGTCAGATCGATTGGCTTGTAGAAGAACTCCACGCTGCTGAGAAAGCCGGAGAGCGTGTCTATATCATTGGACATATGCCGCTGGGTGACCGGAATGCATTCCACGATCAGTCGAATTACCTGAACCAGGTAGTGAACCGATACTCAGCAACCATCGCAGCCATGTTCTTTGGCCACACCCACAGAGATCACTTTCAGATTACATACAGTGACGCTTCGGGCAAGACCTTTAATAATGCTCTAATAACATCATATGTCGGCCCCTCACTCACTCCGATGTCAGGGATGCCCTCTTTTCGTGTCTACGATGTTGATCCTGTGACGTTCGCTGTCCTCGATGCAACTACCTACAGTGCTGACATGACATCTCCTACATACCAGGCCCAAGGTCCCGTTTGGGAAAAGTATTATTCTGCAAAGGAGACATACGGCCCACTCACGAAGCCTCCCCTAATCGACCACACGGCGGAGCTCACAGCTGCATTCTGGCACAACATCACCGAGGTCTTCGAGAAGAATCAGACCGCCTTTGATGAATACATGCTACGTCTCAGCAGAGGCTGGGTACAGCCAGAATGCACCGGCGAATGTCGGTCGTCGCAGATTTGTATGCTACGAGCCGCACGGAGCCAGGATGGCTGTGACGTACCAACACTCGGTTCCTCATACCATACAAGGATGAAAAATGTTGCAGAAAGGGATGAGTGTGGCATCTCGGCCTTGCAAACAACATTTTCAGCCTTGGTGGCCAAGGAGGGGGCTCTGAAGATTCTGCAAGAGATTTTGGCAGGCCTAGATGTGAAGTTGCATGGATAATCAAATAAGTCTATTGTGGCAGGACTGGGACTCAAATCCCTTCTCTCAATCCTTCAGGATGTGGTCTAGACATCACAGATACGATATAGGATAAAGAAGGAGATCTCTAGACTTGCGTGTGGTCTGTACCGTGAAAGAATACGGCACTTAGTATCGCCACTTTCTGAGAGCTTTAATAATAGGTCTATAAGCTTTCTCTCGTTGTGTTCCATCACCACCAGGTCATGGGGGCTTTCTATGTTGAGTTTCCAGGGGGCTTGTTTAAGAGGCCGAGAATCTCCATGTACTCAAACAGGTAACCTTTTTGTAACCTTTTTCTAGTACAGTTTTCAGTCCCTCAAGTCCATGTATAGCAGATCATCTTGAGATGAAGTGTTTGTCTGGCCCCCACCAATATTTACTATTCCGTATTTTGTCTTCACACGTGCAACTTGCAGGGGCAACAACTATTTTCACTATGCCACGTCCTTCAGCTGAGGCTGTACTGATGATCATTTTGCAAAAAGTTCTCGTGATAACTCCTAGTCGCAACAATCCATATCGTTCCAACATCTCCCCAGGATTAACATCCTAATTCTCATGACCGTCAGATGGTGTCAACGCTTTCCTCAATCATATTTCGAAATCCCAAGGGATATATATGATCCTTCTGTGGAGGCAGCCAATAGCGAGAATATTCATCTTGATATTGGCCAAGTTGATGTATTTGCAGCCACTCGAGTTGTTCCATATATTGGGACAGACTCTTTCACCTTCGCAGTTCTTGCTGTCTTCTTAACAACCTATGGTCTCAGATTAGATGACTTGTGCCAAAAAGAAAAAGGCAGGCCGGACACATTAAACCAGTGTGAGTACAATCTTACACCCTAGTCGTTGCGAATATCAAGGAGCTCCGGAGACTTTTTCGGATACATCCCAACTGGTTACAATAAGCAGTTCCGCTAGTAATAGTATTCCTTTACTGGCTGAAATCAGCTTATCTCATCTGTTTTATGCGTCGTAACCTTATGTGAGAATCTAAAAGCTGACAGCCTCCATTCTGGCGCCGTTCAAAAGTGTCAGCATTAAGGGCAATAGTCACTTTGCGCGGCAGTTCGGATCTTTGCGCCTTTGTTAATATCAAACACTCATAGAAAGTGAGGATATAAAGGAGCAGAGATACACACTTTTGTATGTTCTTCTTTGGCCTGCATTCAGACAATATTCTTACTAAATCATGGATGCCCAGAATCAAGAACTCAGCTCCGACGTCTGCGTGGTAGGAACAGGACCACTCGGTCTTCTAGCACTTAAGAACCTTCGCGAACAGGGAATCAATGCAAAATCGTTCGAAAGACAAGAGTAAGTTGGTGGAACTTGGCATGCGTCAAACAATGTCGAGCAGACAACTACGTTGGAGTACACAACAGCCAACACCTCCAAGCAATGTGTAGGTTTCCTTTTCTCTTCAGGGGGGGCAGATCGCAATACTAATAGCTTCTAGTGTTCCATAACTGATTTTCCTATGCCCGATGGTAAGTCATTCCTATATTGCTCATATGGCCGTGAAGTTCATTGTGTTTATAGACTTCCCTGTGCACCCCCCTCAGAAGGATCTCGAAAGATATTTCGAATCTTACGCCAAACAGTTTGACCTATATCCGCACATACGATTCTCAGTCTCAGTTGGCCATATAGAACGCGATGAGCCACGAAAGGCCTGGAAGGTCTTTCTCAAGGATGTTAAAACGGGGGATGAAGAGGTCAGAACATTCGGTCGCGTAGTTGTCGCTACAGGCATGCTCAATACTCGCCATCTCCCTCACGTGAAAGGTCTAGAGAAGTTTTCTGGGGATGCCATTCACTCGAGGCAGTTCAAAGACGCCTCAAAGTACCAGGGCAAGAACGTGGTTGTCGTAGGTATTGGCGCAACTGGTGTGGATTCGACCTCGTTCTTGGTTAAAGCTGGAACCAACAAGGTCTATCTTAGCCATCGCGGCACCGTCTTCGTGGTAAGAACTCCAGCTTCAGCCAACTTCAGCTTCAGACCCTGATAATTCTTAGCTCCCCAGGAGAGTCAAAGGGAAGGCTTTCGAGCAAACATTGAGTCGTCGTGTGTCTATTTGTGTGAGAACAATAGGCAATATCATGCCAAATATTTTTGCAGGGCTCATGACCAAGATGATGATCAATATGCGAGATAAAGAATGGCCACACCTGAAGGAGGTATTCGGCACTCGACCAGTTGATGGAGTCCTTCATCGAGTTCCATTGTTCTCCGAGCATCTGGCGGATAACCTCAAAGATGGCACAGTCAGATCTGTACAGGGCATCAAGGAAGTAACTGGTCCCAAGGCCATTGCTCTTACAGACGGTACGGTTTTGGAAGATGTCGATGCCATCATCTTCTGCTCGGGCTATGGTTATGACTTTTCCATCGTCAAGGGCCCTGGCGATCCGACCGACCCGGCCACTGCCCCTGACCACCACAAGCGGATTGAGGCGGCCAAGTTCTACGGCGAGGAAAGCAAGTTTGCACGTCTTTTCCATGGCTTTATCTCGGAGCAGTTTCCCGACTCATTGGCGTTTCTTGGCCATATGATCATCATGAAGCCTCCATTCGTACTTTACGATCTCACTATCATGGCTCTGGCGAGTCTATGGTCTGGAGACTACCCCATGCCATCTGCCGAAGAGAGGCGTAGAGATATTGATGACCACTATGACTATGTTGTCAAGACACTCCAGAGAGGCCCGGCTCCTCACCCTGGATTTCGGTGGAGGGCGAAGCCAACTTACGAGTTTCTGAACCAAGCAGCGGGCACAGGAGTCACCGATCGTTTGGGGTGCTTCACTTGGGAAGCATGGAAGTTGTGGTGGAACGACCGAAAGTTTTATAATTTGCTTATGGATGGCACTGATGTGCCCGCGGTTTACAGGTTGTTTGAAACAGGTCGAGGTCGTAAGCCTTGGCCTGGGGCCAGAGAGTCTATAGAGAGGACAAACCAGGAGGTGAAAGAGCTGGGAGAGCAATGGGAGAGGGAGAATACGGATAAGAAGACAAAGTAAACCGATGTTCACGGGGCAAAGAATTCTTAGCACGGTATTCCTAGTAACTGAACTTGAGAAGGTTGGATTTTTTTGGGCATCCAAGTTTTGTGTAGCTGAATGAAACAATAAGCCCAAGGTCATTTATCTAAAGTTGCTATCTTGGTTCTAAGTGACTAGTACCTGTAATTGGACAGTATACATTTCGAGAAAAGGTGGATGGCATCTACACTAGGATGGACTACTAACGAAGACCCAGATGACAAAGTCAGTTATTTCGCGAATTATTCGATTGCCTACCAGAAATTTAGGGTTTCTAAGGTACACCAGGTATCTTATTTCTCTTTTTCAATGTGCCCTCGAATTATTTTAATGTCGACTGGGCACTCAGTTCAGTAGCGCTGTTGTGCATAATGTTTCAGTACAACCTCCGTCCAAGCGCTAACCTATAGCTCAGCTATGCCCCATTGGAGAATTGGCTCCCCATCTACCTTAATCAACAACAATTCCAGATCTCCCACTTACACTTCTGTGAGCTTGAAACCACAAAATATTTATCGCAAAAAAGGCATCAACTGTAGCTTATGCTCGGCATTCGCCCTACTCTTAGAGCGAGGCGTTCCCTGCTGGATCTGATCCGCACCAGAGGCGAAGACGACGACAACAACAGCCAGCGAGAGCAAGGGAGCGACAGTGACGACGATAGCATTAGCCCAGGCTCCGAGGCCAGAGGTAGCCGTTACAGAGGGAGCTTCAGTGATAAAGCCCCTGCAGTTAACGTTGCTACTGTTCGAGACCCCACCCACAAAGCATCGTCATCATCCTGGCTCCACTCGAGAGCTGGGAAAGCAGCAGCAGCAGCAGCAGCTCTAGCGTCAGTGGACATAGCTCGTCAAGTGCCTCTGCCAAACTCTCCACCACCATCTCCATCTTCGTCTCTGTCTCCATATTCACCTTCATCAACACCTCAACCTTCATCTCGGCCGCCTCCTTCGTCAACCCTCTCCCCCGGTTCGACAGCGTCTTCCATCCGGCCCCAGTCGCCGCGTTTCCCTACCTCTCCTCATCTTCAAATAGACAACGCGCCAGTTTCATCGTTGAAGATGCCTCCTGTGCGTTGATTCCCGACCTCCCCCCAAGCTTCCTGGCGACACGCGGCGCATTCTATGCTGCTTGGTTCTCGATACTGACTTACGACCATCTGTAGAAAACATCAAAGGCTGCTAACAACAGCAGCAAGACCAATGAGGAAGATGGATACCAAACCGGTATGTTGTTCAACGAAGTTCAAGCACTTTATGGTGTCGCTAACACTATCTGCAGGTAAAATCTACTCCATTTCCGGGTCAGTACCTATCGATCTCTTCAGCCTGCGATCTATTCTCGACCCCCCCAAAAACACCCGAACCGATATCTTGACTGTCAACATGTCATGCTGACTTTATACAGTCCCGTCGTCGTGGCCGAGGACATGATTGGTGTTGCCATGTACGAGTTGGTCAGTTGCCTTCATCCTCCATCGTCATCCCCCCATCACGATCTAACCCACCTCTATTACAGGTTAGAGTAGGACATGACAACCTCGTTGGTGAAGTTATTCGAATCAGTGGCGATCAGGCCTCTATTCAGGTTTACGAGGAGACATGTACGACAACCCATGATGAGTCTCCAACAATAGCAAGCTAATCATAATCGCAGCCGGCGTCATGGTTGGTGACCCTGTTACCCGTACCGGAAAGCCCTTGTCGGTCGAACTAGGTCCCGGTCTCCTCAACGGTATCTACGACGGTATCCAGCGTCCCCTCGAGGCTATTTCCAAGATGGCCAAGTCCATTTATATCCCCCGTGGCATTGCTGTCCCCGCCCTCGACCGTGAAAAGAAGTGGGAATTTACTCCCTCCGTTAAGGTCGGCGACCACCTTTCCGGTGGTGATGTCTGGGGCTCTGTCTTCGAGAACTCTTTCCTCGCCGATCACAAGATCCTGTTCCCTCCCCGTGCACGAGGAACTGTTACCAAAATCGCTGCCAAGGGCGAGTACACCGTCGTCGAGAACATCCTCGAGGTCGAGTTCGACGGCAAGAAGACAGAGTATCCCATGATGCAGTCCTGGCCTGTCCGAGTACCACGTCCTTCCAACGACAAGAAGTCCGCCGATCAGCCCTTCATTGTCGGCCAGCGAGTTCTCGACGCTCTTTTCCCTAGTGTTCAAGGTGGTACCGTCGCAATTCCCGGTGCTTTCGGTTGCGGAAAGACCGTCATTAGTCAGTCTGTGTCCAAGTTCTCCAACAGTGACGTTATTGTCTATGTTGGTTGCGGTGAGCGAGGCAATGAGATGGCCGAGGTCTTGAAGGATTTCCCCGAGCTGACCATTGAGGTCGATGGCCGCAAGGAGCCTATCATGAAGCGAACCACCCTCATTGCCAACACCTCCAACATGCCCGTCGCTGCCCGAGAAGCCTCCATTTACACTGGAATTACGGTCGCCGAATATTTCCGCGACCAGGGTCTTAACGTGGCCATGATGGCTGACTCCTCTTCCCGATGGGCTGAGGCTCTCCGAGAACTTTCTGGTCGTCTAGGAGAAATGCCTGCTGATCAGGGTTTCCCCGCCTACCTGGGCGCCAAGCTTGCCTCGTTCTACGAGCGAGCCGGTCGTGTCCAGACTCTTGGTTCTCCCGAGCGCGAGGGCAGTGTGAGTATTGTCGGTGCCGTCAGTCCTCCTGGCGGTGATTTCTCAGATCCCGTAACTACATCCACTTTGGGTATTGTGCAGGTCTTCTGGGGTCTCGACAAGAAGCTTGCACAGCGAAAACATTTCCCTTCCATCAATACATCGCTATCTTACAGCAAGTACAACACCATTTTGGATAAGTATTACGAGAAGAATTACCCCGACTTCCCTCGACTCCGCGACCGCATCAAGCAACTTCTGTCCGATTCTGAAGAGCTCGACCAGGTTGTTCAGCTTGTTGGAAAGAGTGCCCTGTCTGATCCTGACAAGATTACATTGGATATTGCAGGTCTGATCAAGGAAGATTTCTTGCAGCAAAACGGTTACTCGGACTATGACCAGTTCTGTCCTATCTGGAAGACAGAGTGGATGATGAAGCTCATGGTGGGCTTCCACGACGAAGCCCAGAAGGTAATCGCGCAGGGCCAGAGCTGGGCCAAGGTACGAGAGGCTACTTCTGACCTGCAAGCCAACCTACGACAGTTGAAGTTTGAGGTTCCCACTGATGGCCAGGATGTGATCTCCAAGAGAGTAAGCTGTTCTTTGGTGCCATACACAATGCATGTGCTAACTCAATTCTAGTATGAGGAGATCCAACAGAAGATGACAGACAAGTTTGCGGCTGTCATGGATGAGTAATGCAATACTAAAGTTGCATTACTGGTTGTTTCTGTGTTGAAGCTATAGATAGGTCAGAAGATGGCCGGTATTCGATTACTGTTTGCGCCGCCCCATAGTCCAGTGTACTCGCTCAATATCAATTTGTTCTAAATACAAGGCCATTCATTATATCTCGTCCCTCCACCACGAGAGGAATGAAAGATTTAGTGGATCAATGAGATGAAATGGATGAGCTGATGTGGGGCTTCTGCAGGTTAACGTGCATTCATTCAGCGTCAACCGTTAGAAGCATAATTGTTAGCTGCAATGGAACTAATGTGAGGTTTACAGCAATCTCAAACTTGAAATCTGTCATAAGGTTGGGACGATTTTAACAAACTGAAAACTCAAGACCCTCAAGTCCTTTCGGTCAACCCCTCACTCCCCGAATAATGTCCGAAGAACTTCAGGATGAAGTTGAAGCAATTAATTCCATCTACGGCGACGGCAGCCTCGTCCCGACAGAAGACGACTCCTCTGTATTTATCCTCAAATTGCCAGGCGATGCATCCTCTCTGCGTCTGAAATTCCCGTCTGATTACCCCTCAAAGGCCCCCAGTGCCCTCAGCACACACCACAGTTCAGGTGGTGTCAAAGGCGCTGGTGCTCGTGACCTGGCACTCTTTCGAGACGCTTTGGGCGAAGTATTTCAAGAGGGCTTGGTCTGTCTATTCGATGCTGTGGAGGAGTTTACGCGGCGTGCGGAGGAGCAGAAACCAGAGCTTGAAAGTGAGCCTCAAGCTCCAGCGACACCCGAAGAAGAATACGACGAGCAACCAGACTTTCCACCTCCGGAGTGGGTTCTATCCGATCTTGTGACAGAGTCTAAATCAACATTCTTAGCACATGTCGCACGAGTGACTTCGCCTGATCAGGCCCGATACTACGTCCAACTTTTGCTCTCATCAGACAAACGCATACGCAGCGCCACGCATAACATGACAGCATGGCGGATCCGTGGAACCGGGGCTACGAGTTTCCAGGACTGCGATGATGACGGAGAGACAGCTGCCGGTGGAAGGATGTTGCATCTGATGCAGGTCATGGATGTCTGGGATGCCATGGTGGTGGTGACGAGGTGGTACGGCGGTGTCCAGCTAGGACCTAGAAGGTTTGCGCTCATCAATACCGTAGCCAGAGACGGGTTTGTAAAATCCGGGTTGGTAAAAGAAGAGAAGCAGGAGAAGAAAAAGGGGAAGTGAGCAATGAGGTCCTGGTATCGTGATCCTTTTCCTTCGAGTCAGCATACCGTTTGATCTCCGAGAGACTGGGTTCTATATACGACAATAATTTGTAAAGAGAAGCTTGAAAGACGTGTAAGGCCATGGGAAACGATGCACTGGCCGAAGGTACTTGATGATACGATATTTAAGTGATGGGCTTGACAGCCACAGAACGTAATTATTGCCAGGAGTACAACCCACACAACGTGCCTTACGAATAATCTAACCCTGATTACTTCCAATATCTCAAAGACGACTAAGGGCCATTTGAATACAACTTTGGGACTTTCAGGCGCATGCTGCGCGATATGGGAAACGGGCTTATAACATCAGCAACGAAGCATTTCACTTGGTACTATAACATGGTATCAATGTAGAAGTCAGGTGTATCGTCAGGAACTCTTCCCCTAACAAAATACGAAAATTCTCAAGTCAGATAATGATTTTACACAAATCCAGCAGCCCGGCTTCTTAGAAAACAAACGCCATCTCCGTTGCGCCATTGGTCATCTGCTCATAGATTGTGAGCTTTCCATAATTTTACATCATTGTGACAGTCTATCGCAATTGAATTGATCAAGCTCAAAGCATCACAGCTCATCACTGAGCAATGGCTTCAATATACCCATGGCCCTGACAGACTGCTCTTCAGAAAGGATCACAGCACCTGCCTGAGCAGTCGAGAGATAAGATAATTCAGAACTCGCCGCTATCTGGGTGTCTTGTACGAGTATACCAGCAACACCGCAAACAATACCCGTGGCCTCCAGAGGAAGAGTTTTCAAGTCCAGGAAGATCGGTATCAGGCTAGCATCTGTGTCCCCAACGAGTGAGTCGCCAAATATGTCGAGAAGATTCTTGTCGAGCAAGAGGGATGGCGGATCGTCCTGAGCAAGGGTGACGGACATAAATCGAGGCTGTGAGACGAGCGCTGAGATGATGCATGTATAGAGCTTGGTGTCCACATTGTCTGCCCAACTTGGTCGGCGGCCGTTTCCTGTGGCGTGACGGCTGATTGAAGGCCTTTGATGGGTGAAGTTTGCAAGCTGCGATGCTTCGCGACCTGAACATTGCACCAGTTCAAGCGCTTCTTCAATCTGGGGTTCCACATGCCTCTTCTTGAGTGTACCAAAAATGCGTGTTTGCAACTCTGCGACATTTAGAGGGAGGCCCTCATGTGGCGGAGAAGTTGCAGACAACCCAATGTTTTGCTTGTGATTGGCAGCGGAAGTGATGAAGTTGGACTCGTTGTCGGACAGCTCGAAGCCTTTTGCGATGAGAGACTTGACCACGTTTTCCCGCTCTTTCGTAGGGACTAAGATGAAGTCTGAGTAATAGGTCGTGATGAAGAAGATAGGGATACCAGCGAGGGCTAGCGGAGAGGTCAATTCCATCACACGACCGCCTGCATCAAGCCCAGCGCTTATGACTGAAAGTACCATATAGGATTCTTTGGAAACAGAAACAGTTTTCGCAATGTCGCGCGGCATGGCTTTAAGGACTGGCTCGAAGACATTTTGAGCCCATGAGGTGTGACAGACAACCGAACACTCAAGAGGAGTGATGCTAATATTCAGAAAGCCATGCTGGCCATCAGGTGTGAGTCCCTGCAACTCGTACTCGGGCGAATCGCGCAGGCCTCCCGTTCCCTGAGATTGTGGCAGAAGTACTCGGAGAATTGGCTGCAGCAGGGTCGAGTAGAGGCTGAGAGGGATGTGAATCAGCGTGTATGTGCCATCCTAGAGACAAAATGTTAGGATCAAGCAATTCTTTGGGAAGTTACTTCTAGCTGCTACTGCTGCTGATACACCAAATGATCGATTCTTTTTCGAGGAGGCGTAACACTTACAAGAAATGATACCTGCGCGTTCATGATGAACGGCTAGCATTGGAGAGGTCCAGGGCCCTTGTGCTATCGGATTGGGTCAAGGTGCAGGTTGAACGCAATGCAGATGTTCTACTGTTGGCAGAGTCAAGCTGATTGTAGCTTGCGACAAGTCGGCGCGATGTAGAAATCGAGTGACTGACTCGACCATGAAGATTAGTACTTGGTCTCAGTGTTGTTGTAAGTTTTGGGCTAAGCTGGAGAGGAACAAGAGACAAAGGAGCAGCCAGTGTCCAAAAACCCGGTAAACTTTGATTTGGTTTAGAGTGCAGGCAAGATTTGAAGGCGAAGAGTTTTGTGAGTGAATTGAGAAAGGCTGGAGGTAAGTCCAGACCAGACAATGGAGGGCACGATAAGGGTAAACCCACGTTATTAACTCTCTTCCTGATCTTACCTTTTAAAGAGTAACTTCAACTGCTCCAAGCACCGCTATCTCTAAGCCGAACGGGAAAGGCACGTCCCTCGATCGAACCCAGCCCTGCAAGCAGGGTTTTTGCCGTCTGAGACCAGGTCTGGCGCCATGGCCAACTTGGGGACTAGTCCAGCTGGCCGAGTTGGCTATGACGGCAGAAACGTTGATGAACACGCACAGGTGGGGTATCGGGGTATCCTGACTGGTAGCTCTTTTCAGGGCACTGGCTTGGACCGCTCTGCCAGCGACTTGACTTTCAAAACCCTGCTGCCAGCTAACCGTTTAAGCTCGACATTCTCTGAACATTTCCGTTTGCCTGCTGGCTTCGAGATATGTATAGAGCTCCATAGACAAACATTGATCACCGTTAGCCACGGGAGATGGACAGACTCACGTCAAGAAATGCTCTTGAGGGTTGCTTAGTTGCAGATCTAGGCCCAATGTCCGATGCACATAGACACATTGCTTCTGTTCAGGTACGGCAGAGCCCGTAAGGTGCAGATTTGGCATCTATGATTGTGGCCGAGGTCGTTCCACGACAGCGACTACAGGAAGCGCATGGTTGGAAGTAATCAGCTGTCGTCCATGTCTGAACACGTCTGGGTTGTGGCCCATAGAGCACAGAGCATCGGGAAATGTGCCATGTAACGCTGCCGCATGACTACCATGCTCTCACTACGTTGCTATTTAAAAACTGATATTTCCTCGATATGAGCGCGCCACAATCGTCCTGAGACCAGCTCGTGGTGTAGGAGTCAATGTTAAACGGATGTTCTGATAGGTTCAGGCCCCTGGAGCACTCTCTCAAAGGAGCCCATCCTATCTGCGAATGAAGTGAGTTTTGGTGCGTGGGGGGCCAGGCAAGTGGTGAGCTCCCTCTATCCTTGCTGTACGGTGTACGAGTAGATGAGGTAAGGCAAGTGGTCACAACCAAGAGTTCCTAAGATAGGTTGGATCCCTTACAAAACTAGAATTATCAGCTTGACAACTATCTAGTGTTCACTATCTCAATCCTCTTCTCGTCCATGTGAGGGATACAGAGTTGCTGCTTGCCTTGATCAGCTCAACCTTTGCTAGTGGAGGCCATAGCTAGGATAGAAGCCAGCCAAAGAGTAGTATTTTGTTGGTTCCATTCAGTAAGCGGACGATGTTTGAACCTTGATGCTTTCATCAGGCTAATGGCAAGGTTGTAGAGGATGACAATGTGTGGGTGTTGGTTGCTAAGGAGAATGAGGTGAGCTTCATGGCTTTTCGGTTAGAGCGTGTGCTGTTGTCATAAGTGAGGCATCCAAAGATCGTCCTCCTTGGTTTGGAAAGGATGGGGATCATAGGACCATACCTTCCGTATAGTGACAAGCAATTGAAAGCAACTCACCGACCAGCGGCTACTTTACTGTGCTTCACCTTTTCACCGTCACATGTGCATTTTATCGGGCATGAAATGCCCTCTTCTTCACCTTGGAAACGTCACAATTCAGACCTGTCACTTTAAAGACATCCATGGATCCAGCTCGGGTCAGCTCCAACGATAAATGATGGACCCTAGTTACAGAATCCTGTGGCTTTCCACAATTGGAAACACCCTAGAAACCCCAGCTTTCGGTGATCCCAACTTCCAGCGTTGGACCGGTATGGCCGAGACATGGAAAGCAGCCATGATTCCATGGCATGACCTCGCATACATACATACATACATGACTAGAAGCTTGCACTTCTGTGCAGCACACGAATGTGCCTCTCCAGGTGTCAGCTGTCCCTGAGCCGCAGCTGCTGCCTTGCTTTCAGCACCAACGAACAAGAGTGACATGATGCATCAGCTATGCTTCGAATCCCGTGTCGGGGAACCCCAATATCATAATGGCATAATAGTTCGCTACCTATCATGCCTCTAAGCAGGTCCCGTTGCCGTCACATTGCATGACTCTCATCCGCTGCACGTGTCTAAATACGGCTGTCTTTGAGCTATCTCACCTCGGTACATTCTGATACCACACCACAACACAGCATCTCGGAAATCTCAATCCATTCTCAAATGTGCAACTGCTCATGTAGGGTGATGTGATTACCCCACGAAAGCCGGCGTTGCAGCGGGCGCAACATTTCCCAAAGCTTTTTCTTAAGGAGAGCTCTGTCTAAAGTCGACTTCTCTATCACGCTTGTCAGTGGCTTAGAAATGGCACCATTGACCGGACCCGTGATTCACCGCGTGACCTGCTCGTTGGTAGTTGGTAGGCATGCTTTTGCTTTACATTGCATCCTCCTGCCTATTTGCCTTGCATTATGAATGACGCAGTGCATGTCACCCTATTGACTTCCGACCAATGTGCCATACAGGGCAGCCCATGATCAAATTGAGTCGGTAGCGCAGCTAGGCCTATAGACCGCACGCCATCGAAAATGGATGCTGCTTCATTAATGCCTATCAGCAAAGAGGGGCAGCTATCCTGTTGTTTGTGGGACGGAACGCCAAGTGGGCTACGAGATAAAGGGTTCCGGGGTAAAGGCTTACACCTCATCATATCGTAATACGATTCAAGAGAGGCACATCGGATAACTACTACTAGTCTTAGGTTGCGAGCCAGAACTACGGACTGGTGAGTCTGTATCGAATACCACCTAATCAGCACCGTGTTCGGGTAAATATATTTCCTGTTGCTCTGTGCCGCTGATCGACCCACGAACTTCCTGTCCTGTCGTCCGCTTGAGCATGTCACTCTTGAAGTGTCAAGTCGAGAGAAAGCGGAGGGTGGTTCATGCATGACATCGCCCATTTAGGAGAGCCAGCCACGCCCCGATATTGCTTAGTACCACCAATAACCACAACCGACGAATTGCCAAGCCCCAGTTCCTCTTCCACAACCGTGTTCTTTTCGTTACCTAGCAACAAGGAGCCAGTTACATCTCTCCTCTTCATAGACACACCTCTACGTGGTAAAGAGGGCCTCATCCAGAGATGCGGTTAGGATCGGGTATCATCATTTGAGACAACTCATTTCATGCCGATTACAGAGTACGGCCTAGCTAAAAGTTTAATCATCGCTTAACTCCAACAACTACCAGGTTTCTTGGACTTTGTTCATAGTCAAACACTGTCTCGACCCACGCGTGCCGGACGAGATCGTCGTGTTCTTTCAGAAATGTCCACCGGTCGGATACAATAAGGGATTCGACTGCCATCGCGCTGAATGCCATGAGGCTCCAGACAGCACATAGCTCCTTTTTCCGAGGCAGATACAAAGCCTCGTACCTCTCGATCTCCTCGTCTGAGATGTCGCCCATTTTCTCCTGCATCACATCTGCATACTGCTTGTACTCGTTGTTTGTCGTGAGTTTCTCCACCGCGCCGCGGACATAGGACTTGAACGACCCATAGCAACTCTTCCTGAGTGATCCAATGATGACTGGATTGGTGCTGATGTCGAAGGGGCTCTCACTGTCATCCTGGGTTGAGGCTGCAGTATCCGTCTGTGATTTTCCTTGGCTACCTGTATGCCGCACTTTCTTCACCACGCCTCGATCAAGGAACATCTTTTGCAAGACCGCTCGGTAGAAATGTCGAGAGAAGAATCCAGCACTCTCCTTCTCTGTCCAGTTCTGCGGTGCTTGGCAAGCCATCATGCGGGCTGTGATGTTCAATCGCACGCCCTCTCCCTGATATGCAGAAAACTTCTGGCTCATCGGGAACCCCTGTGGGTCGTGCTTTTCTGATTCCCGAACGAGCCGGCCGTTGACAGCTTGGAGAGTTGGCCTCAAGAAAGCGTGCTTGTATGTTGGAGGACCGAGTTTCTCGGTCATCAGGTTGTAGCAGCACCCAACGATGGCCACGGCTCGAATGTCCGGATTGAGGACCAGAGAGCGGATCCCAAAGTGTGACAGATTTCCGCAAGAATGTATTGACATAGCCATCAGGCTTAGGTCCTTCTTCTCGTCTTCAATATGACTCCCAGGGTTGATTTGGGCAATAACGTCGGCTAGGTCGCCAGTTTCTAGTCGACCTGAGATATACTGAACAGACCCCTTGCCTTTTCCCACGGTATATTCAGCTTCGAGTTCTTTGACAGGTCTAAACTCAAAGGCTTCATCTCCTGCAACCTCGCGAATAGCCTTGGCCAAGGCCTCTGAGTCATCTTGGCCATCAGGCCCCCGCGCTTCTAAAATCTTCGTCCATAGTTTCTTGTTCCTCATGACTTTTGGCTTAACGGCTAATCCAGAAGACACGTCTAGACCTCTCGCTGCCGTGACGTTGTTCTCTCGTCCCTCGACAGCTATAACATGCCTGTTATAAGGCTCGCTTGCCATGGCCCGGCCAAGATAGTTTTGGCCGCTACCGAAGTCCACGTAGTGAGATATCTCATAGCCGCACTGCGAACTGATGTCTTCTGATAGTCGGGCCAAGTAGTCCGCGAAGTTGGTGACTTCATGTGTCTTTTTGACGTTCATGCCCACGGCTACCGACCGTGGCAGAACTGGTAGTTTCTCTGAAGCAGGCGTAAATGATCGGCCGAGAGAAAGATTACGGACTGTTCGAGTGTAATCTATGAGGCTCGCTGGCGGCTGCTCTCCTTCCAACTTTAGATTGTCTAAGTCATTCCTCATGAGAAAATCAAGAAACTCCATGAGACTCCTCGAAAGAATGAATGCGTGCCACTCTTTAGGAATAGCATAATGAAAGAGACCAGGCTCGATGGTGAAAAAGTCGAGGATGTGAACCCCGCCGCAGAGAATCTGAAAAGTCTCAGACGTTCGCACAAATTTGAGAAGCTCGTCGATATATTCCTCTGGCGAGGAGAAGTTGCCATTGAATGGCAGGGGTTTTTCTGGTATCATATTCCAGGTTTGTATGGGCTACCCTGTAGAGTGACTTATCAGCGGTGGTGGCCTGCGGGATGAAGCATAATCAATACGTACAAGTTCAATGCATCTGCCGTTTACTAATCGAGTGTTGTTTTTAATGTGAATGTTGAGGTTAAAGTCTGGCGATGTGACAGCGGTCGTGAACCCAGTCGATCACAGAGTAAATCCAGTTATGTATGAGTGTAATGAAGTTGTCAACAAGTTCGAGGAAATACCTGAACTCAACTGAACTCCAGGCTTTCGGATACGACTAAGGAGGTAATGAGATAACTTTAGTACCTTACTTCCAAAACACGAATTGGAAAGTAGTTTTGTGGAGTTCTCAATCACAACCATCTTTCTTAATTTAGTAGGTTGTGTGCGGGTCGAATTTGTAGGTGAGTCTTCGGTGAACCAAGACGGTACGTACCGCGGGCCTCTCACCGAGGACTTCCAGGTCAAGCTCACCTGCAGGGTCCATGCAGCGTCATCCCCCGGAACCTTCGTTGTCGCAGCCTCCCGAATGTCGTGAAACACCCGGCCTAATACTCACTGATTCACTCCTTTTCCCACCAAGTTGCGCAGAATCATCGCGCATTGTGTTTACTGCATATGGTCACTTTGACGTTGTCAGGATGATGTCCTCTACAAACGACGAGGATCCTTTCCTCCAGGTCCAGCAGTACGTCTTCGTCTTTCTATTGCTTCGTTGTTGTTATTAACAGGACCTGCGCAGAGATGTTCTCAACCAAATGGCGAATGCCCGGCCTCTATTCGCGTCATATCTCCGGATCCGCTCGCTTTCCACGGATGCCAATTCTCCTGAACTCGCATCAGCTCGCTCCGATCTCGAGTCCGCCTTGTCATCCCTTGCCGACGATTTAGCAGATCTGGTCGCATCTGTTCGAGCTGTTGAATCCGAACCATCGCAATTTGGCCTATCGCCACATGAAGTCACGCGACGAAAACGACTCGTCCAAGAGGTTGGCGGCGAGATCGATGATATGCACGATGAGCTCGCCAAAAAAGTGGACGCGGGCGACTTACCTGACCCGAATGCGTTTGCCATTGATGGTGATGCCGAGGACAACTACGCCGAGTTCGAGCAACAACAGCAGATGGAAATGATGCACGAGCAGGATCAGCATTTGGATGGCGTGTTTCAAACGGTGGGTAACTTACGCCGCCAGGCGGATGATATGGGCAGAGAGCTCGAGGAGCAGCGTGAGATGTTGGAGGAGGTAGACACCGTGGCTGATCGCGTTGGTGGCCGGTTGGCAACGGGCGTTCAGAAACTTCAGTATGTGATGCGGCAGAACGAGGACCGATACAGCAGCTGCTGTATAGCGGTTCTGATATTCGTCCTCATCCTGCTGTTGGTTCTCCTTCTAATCCTGTGATGTTTGTATCCAGGTCAAAAGACGAATGCACAGCTCTGTTGTAAAGAGCATTTATGACACTTTAACATCTGGAAATTTGGAGTTCAGGCTGGGATCACTTTAATGACTACCAATACAGGAACCGGGTATTTCTTTCTTTTTGTCTTAAATCCGTATACTTCAAACAAGGATAGAGCAGCAGCGGCCATTTTGTACCCCAATGACACCTTATAATTTAGCAAGTTTATCAAACATATAACACGCCGCCAAGAACGATGCGTAGAATGGATCATCTTGCAGTAGAGCGGTCTTACGTTTCGTAAACCCCTTTTAACATCCCAGCCGAGAGTTACTTTGAGCTGGTATTCGGTTGATCATACAGCACGGCGTCTTTCGCCTCTAAGTCAAGATCAACCCAGATTCGGTCTTGAGCACATCTGCCAGAGCGGCCAAGGAGCCAGCAGCAGTCGCATTTTGCGGGGCCTTCTTGGGGAACTCGATGAGAGCAAGTCGTAGTGCCGCCAAAGCTGCATTGCCGTAGAAATTGAGAAAACGCTGCTCATGTCCCTGAATCATGGAACGCAGCACCACGTATTGTGTGTTTGACGTCTCGTTGGGCGGTGAGTTGACAATGTAAGCGAGCGCCCTCCAGTAATTTGTGGGTGGGTAGGGGTTCTTTTTGGAAGATTTCCCGAAATCTCTCAGAGATAGAGAAGCAAAGCCGGCGCCCAAGCCAGTCATCCTATCGTTATGGCTTTGTTCAGTAATCCATGATGGTCCGTCCTTCTTCCAGCCGATTGCCATACGGCCACGTTCAGTTTTGTCACTGCCTCTATGGCCGAATAGCACTGGGCACACTATTCGATATTTGGCCATGAGAATATCGACTAAAGACTGACCTCGCCATTGGAATTCCTTGGTAGAGAAGATATGAGCTGCAAATACACCAACAGGGTCTGCAGCCTTGGGATTTGCGCCACCCTCGTTAATGAACTGGCTGACAATACCCTTGGCGCAGATGTTTATGAGATATATGAAGAGTGAGGGTAAAGTAGCCTCGTTGTTTGGAGAGCCCTCCACAGGCTCTCTCTTATCAACCACAAAGAGACTGACATCAATCGGGGGACTTGGTATCCGGCCTTCCAAAGCCTCTTTCAGTGCTGCCGTAATTTTGTTGATCTGAGAAGTGTTAGCAATGGTCTCAAAATCGATGTTTATGACTTACAGGTTGGGCATTTGCACCCTTTCCACCCGTCAATTGACCAATGGCAACTCGAATTTCTCGTCGAGCAGCACCCAACTTGCCCTTGAGAGGTGACCCGGCGACCTTGGATTGAGCTTGCAACTCTTTCCGCAGTTTCTTGAGCTCTTGGTGAATCTGGGAATAGCGGTCGATGCTGGGTGCAGATTTAGACTGCACAGGCTGTACTGCGGGCACTGCAGACTTGACTGCAGGTTGAGGAACGGTCGTGGCAGCTTGGGCTGTAGACGGTGTTGTAGCCCCGTTTGACTTTTGTAGTAGGCGTTCAGAAGCAGGTTGTGTGGTGCCGAATGGGTTGCTTGGTTTCGTTTGTGTAAAACTTGCTGTCGTAGCGGAAGCTGATGCCGGGCCTGTCGCAGGAGAGACAACGGATTTCTTTGCATCCAAGGCCGGTGTCGCATCTTTGATTTGAGTTGCTCCGTTCGTTTTCGTAGGTTCCGGTTTGGCAGGAGGAGGTGATTGCGGCGCGGGCTCTGGGGGCAAACGAGGGACCGTCTTTGCCTTGAGTTCCCGTAGTCTTTTCTCTTCCGCGACTACTGCAGCTTCCGCTCTAAGCCTCTCCTCCTCTCTGCGCTCCTCAGCAACGATGCGCTTGTGCTCCTCCTGTAGCTCATGGAGCTCATACACCCGTATAGCTGCTTGGCGTACGCGGTCATGCTCTAGTTGTGCTGCAGCCAGAGCATCCCGATGGTTCAGTTCATTGTTTCGCGAGTCGAGAAGGAAACTTGCTGCTATATTGCGATCCGGACTGGAAAGCAACTGATTGCGTCTCACAGGCGACGAGAATGTCATGTTGAATGCAAAGGGCCCCAGGGTCCGTCATTCAGATCGCATCTGGAAGCTGAAAGATTTCGAATCAAAAGAGCAACAATCTTGGTTCTCGATGGCCCAAAAGTGTTCTTTATGTTCTGCAGACAAGAAAAAGGGTGTGAAGAAGATGTAGACTGACGAAGTCGCGTAAAGTTTATATGCAGCAGTTGATAAATCGTGTTAAGGCAGCCCTTTAGAAGAGGCTGGATATCAATCCATTGGATCAAAACATCAGGTAGGTGGTTCCTATTGTATAACCAGGTGGTCCTTATTGTCGACTATTGAACCACGGGCTAGTCAAAAGTGGTATAGCTATCTTTCAAGAGGAAATGGATTCAGCTCAGCCTGCTAAAATAAAGCCCCGAAATGCGCCACACGTACATGCACGCCACAGCGTGAGTCCTCTGGATACCCTACACTGGTGAACATTCAGGGCATTAATACGCACGGACCAGTTTTGTGAAACATGGCTTCAACAGTGCCAATGTACCTATGTAGGTAGCTGTCTCCTTTACCATGGCCTCGGGGGGGAAATAAAACACAGACCCCCGAGATCAACTATTCTATTAGAATATCTACTATATTACTAGATAATAGATACTTTATAATTTAAAAGTACTACTAATAGATAGAGAAAAATCTAGTAATTATTATTATATATATATTTATAATTTAACTATTTTATTTTATTTTATTAAATCTAATTCAAGTAGTCTCATTCAAGTATTCAAGGTCCATGTTTTATTTCCCCCCCTAGCATGGATAGGGGGTAAGGAAGGTGAGCGATCAGCGATTTTTGGTATAAGCCATTCCGTTGTTTTTCCTTACCCCGAGGCATGGGTAAACAGAAATGGGAACCTTTTTCTAGGTGACAGACGCAACCGCAGCCCAGTCCCTTGCTTAGGAAGAGTGCCTAGTAAGCTTCATGGTAGTTGATTCATAATGTAGAATGAGGGCCGCACATCGATGGGATGCCTCGAATTTCTGAGGTTGACCAAGATATTGTACAGTGGACTTCCTGAGGCAGTCGATTTGAAACTTTTAGACACCATGAGGCACGATGGAGTATCCCGACTGAAGGGTTTCATTGCATTGCTGGTGGCTCGAATCTAGAACACCGATAGTTGTGATTCACTACCGACCTGAGGGCCGGGCCGTTGCTGGCCATTTTTGTGAAGTACCTAGCTTACTTAAGCCCCATTCGAGGTAAGCGGAAGTTGACCTCGAAGTCCACCGAAGCCAATCTGAAAGACTGATGACAATGAAAACCAAGAGTGAACAAAAGTGTTGAACTCTGTTGATTTACATGACCGGGCAGCTGGGCTTTTGAAGCTTGGAATTTTCGCAACACAATACGTGACATGTCATTACTGCATGCGCAAGGCATTCGTTACCATCCACAAACAGTATTGCAAATCAGCCAACTGACCGAGTGGCTTAGATTTCCAGAGTATTTTACGGGGTATTGAACTCCCCGACCTAATGAATATCCATTTACAACATAAGTAAGGCAACTTAGGAATCTGAAATGCCAAATGACCTAGGCACTGTTGAAACAGAACACAACCAGTTCTGGAACTGCTGAGACTTTCTATTGCTATAGGAAGCTGGTTCTCTTTTCTTCATGAATGATTTTCACTTTATAAGCGAGGCCTCGAACATCTATAGCAGAGTGAAGAAGCATTTCATCCTCACTACTACTCGAAAAGACAGCTAACGCGAAGTGACTGGTTAGCTATGGACTAGCAGATCATTACGATTTTTGATGAAATAAAGAAATATGAAGCTGACGGGAATCTTTATAGCCTTTGATATGGCACTTCTAGTGATGTAGATAGATCCTAGCAGGAGAATCGGTGGAATGTAGATGAGATCACTTAAGCCCTAACTCATCAAAACTCGTTAGTGAGACTATGAGCTGCCCCTCCATGACGTGAGTTTTGGGATACCGTCCGATTTTTGGGTTAATGAATTGTGTAAAGGCCAACTTTAGAGGAGAAACATCCAGTTCCGCTTGTTTCCTTATGTTAAGTTGTGCCAGGAACTGTTGGACCGAATAAATAGTATTTATGATAGCTAAACTTTGTCTATTCCTAATAAATTTTAGAAATTATACTTCTCTTATGTCCTCCATGTATATCAGATAAACTATAACTATCTTCTGACTACAGATAGAGAAATCCATAATTTCAACTTATATAGCTCCCTTTCTCGTTCTTCGGTATGTTTAAGCCGCAAGGATTCGTTTGTGTATCCATGGCTTGAAGCAAAGGGGTCCTAGGTTCGTCGCCCCTAGCGTAGGCGGATACGGTTAAGCATCACCACATTGGGTAGTCACAGGGGCCTCGTTCGTTTAGGACGCTTTGAAGTGTAACAATGGACGCGTAGAGGATGAAGATGAGTACTCGGTAGTCGACCTTGAGGTTTTTGTTTAGTGGAGGAGTCTGGTTTCGACATTGTTTGACAATAGTAGTGCCAAGGTAAGAAGTATTGAAACGTTGCGAAGACTTGTCCTCTGCTGAATGAGTTCGTCTCGCTTCAACATTGGGGTAACGACGTCAGCTAAGTAGGTAGGTAGTTAGCCAAAGGCTACCTAGCTATTTCCACTGTTAGTATCCGGCAAATTCTAATTGATCATATATCGGCCAGCTCAATTTTCACGACCTCGACTATTTCCATAACGAAGGAATACTGTCTAGCAGCAAGGTTAACATGAACAATGATCCACTGCTCGGTTTGCTTGTGAGTTTCACTCTATTTACTCTGGATGACGCCCTTCTCATCCCTCAACGCCACATTCAGAAAGATCGACTCCTTGAATCATGGACCATGTCCAATCTCAAGCTAGGGGGGTGGTGGTAACCTTGTATTTGAACCTTGACCGTCTTTGAGAGCTGGATACAGGAAGCTCCTGAAAACAACCACTGTGATATCAAGACTCGTATTTCGGTGGACAGAACCTAGCAATGTGTTCTTGACATATCCGATTAAGGATAGAGACTGAAAGGAGTCGACAGTTTGTTTCAGTTGAACGAGTTGTCCAGACTCTGCAGCCATTATCCATGGCACTTAGGAGATAGCATCCCCGCTATTAGCGGAGTCAGCCGGCGTCAGTGCGAGCTTCAGGTGCTAGGGGCTCTACCAGGCCCGGTTGGAGGCCACTAGAGGTGCGTTAGACCAGCGGACAACCCCATCTTTAGGCGTCTCTAAGGATAATCCCCCGGTCCAGCTGTCTGGATGCTAAAGCTGTGATCCAATGGCCCCAGATATTCATTTGTGCTCGTGAGGTAGTAATGACCAGCCAAAGCGGTACGAGAAATGGAATACAACAGCAGTAGCTTTCGATCATTGCATCTACAGTATTACTTTCAATTTTAAGAACTGCCAATAGAGACGAGGAGTCAGACAGGGAAGGTACATCAGGCTCTTACCAGCTACGCAAGACAATACGTAGGTAAATTTAGGCCAGTCCAAACTTATCTGGTACGTCGCCGTATCCCACCTCACGCTCTCCACTGAAGCTAACCATCTCTATCTAGGTACCTACCTATCCACCCGTCACCCTCTTCGCATCCATCCCTCCTCTTCTCCTCTTCCAACTCACTCTTGTCTCTCTTCCTGTCGCCAGGAGTTGGAATTTGTTCCATCCATCCAGGCTTTCACTTCTTGTCGTCTCACCATCTGCCTCTTCATCGCCGCCTTTCCAAATCACGTTCCTTGGCTCAGCGCAAGCTCGTCTACCCTCCTTTTGGGCAAACATTGTCCCGCCGTGCCATCGCCTATCGCCATCGCAATCCGCCTCATCCATTGCCCGTTACCCAACAGGTTCGCCCATCCTCACCCAACCGCCCATCTTCGGCCATTGCAACGCTTCTCGATATCAGATCCAATCAGCTGCATCTTGATCAATCACCTTCGCCGAACATCGACGTGCTATATTTACAATCCAAGTGCTCTTGACTCAACTGCCCAACATGGAGCAGCAGCAACAGCAACAGCAACCCCCGCCGCAGCAGCAGCAGCAGTCTTCTCAACAGCAAGCTTCCCAGCAGCAGCCTCAGGTTGGCGGCGTCCCTGGGCCTGCTGGACGTAGACTTCACATTGCCCATCGCCGAAGCCCTTCTGAGCTTACGCCACTGATGAGCATGTTTGCTAACCCTGGAAGTAAGTTCATGAGGCCTCAACTGTCCCTATTTCCAACAGTTTATATATGCATCATCCTGTACCTTCAATATGTCATCTTGCCCCTTTTAAGCAGCAACTGTTCCATACGTTTCCAAATCATCATCTATGATGCCCAGCCATAGCTATGGGAGTTCATTGTGCAGTAATGTACTAACTGATCTGTCTTATAGTGGAGCAGCTTGCCATTCAGCAGCAGATCGAACTGTTGCAGCAACAGCAGCAGCAGATTCAAGCTACGCATCAGCAATATGTCAATATGGGAATGGTGCCTCCTGGACAGCCCCTCGGTCCTGGTGGTGCGTTCAATCCTTTGCAGCCAATGCCCAATATGTCGCAAGCTGCTTTCCAGTTCCCCAACCAAGTACCTCAGCAGAACATGGCTCCTCCTACCCAGCCACTCTCACATCGCCGTAATCAGTCGGCACTCCCCAACATGGGCATGGGACCTCCTCCTGCGCCCTCATCTGGTGCTTCTGGATCCGGCTTTGGCAACTTTGAAGCCCCTCAAGCCCAGGGCCGAGAGAATACTGGAGGCCGAGGCGGCCGTGGTGGAGGTGCTGGTGGTGGTCATCAAAGAAGACACTCTCTAGCCCTCGCCGACGCCAAGAAGGCCGCCGAGATTGCCCAACAGAAGCGAACAACCACCGGCTTCTCCTTCCCTGCCTCTCCTGCCCCTGACGAGGAGAACAAGCCCGCTTCCCAGTCCACCCTTGATGTTCCTGTTGCTCAGGGCTCGACTCGCGGTGGACGCGGCGGTCATGGCCGCAGTCAGAGCATGGCGGTTAATGGCCGAGGCGGCGGACGTGGTGGTTTAAATGCTGAAAGCAATGAATTCCAACGCCGCGGAAGCGGCCACGCCCGTACCGGATCCCGCAACTTCGAAGGTAATTGGCGTACTCAAGGACAGGGCCAGGAACAATCTGGCAATGCCGGACAGAACCAAGGCTTCCAGCCTGGTCACCGACCTCGCGGATCTATGAACCAGTCCGTCTCTGGAATTGGAGGCTTCCAGTATAACCCCAATCAACCTCAGGTTATGCAGCTCCCCAACCAGATGATGATGCCCCAAATGTATGGGCAGCAGCTCAATCCCATGCAGCTAAACCAGCTACAGGCTTTGCAAGCCGCTCAAATGAATGGCCAGCCTTTTATGGGTCTCCAGGGCTCCCAGCACGCCGGCCAGCTTGGTGGCCAGCAGCAGCAACAACAGCGAAAGACCCTTTTTACCCCCTATCTTCCTCAAGCCTCCCTCCCCGCTCTTTTGGCTGATGGGCAGCTCGTGTCCGGTATCCTCCGTGTCAACAAGAAGAACCGTAGTGATGCTTATGTTACCACTCAGGATGGTCTGCTTGATGCTGATATCTTCATTTGTGGTAGCAAGGACCGAAACCGTGCTCTCGAGGGGGATCTCGTCGCTATCGAGCTTCTGGATGTTGACGAAGTTTGGGGCCAGAAGCGCGAGAAAGAAGAAAAGAAGAAACGCAAGGACATTACCGATACTCGATCCGGATCTACTAACCAAGGTAATCAAAACTCTGGCAATGGTAACGATGGGAACGCTCCCGAGGGCGGAATTCGTCGTCGTGGCAGTCTCCGTCAGCGCCCCACTCAAAAGAAGAACGATGATGTGGAAGTCGAGGGCCAGAGTCTCCTCCTTGTTGAAGAGGAGGAAATCAACGATGAACAGAAGCCCCTGTACGCTGGCCACGTTGTTGCTGTTGTTGAGCGTGTTGCCGGTCAAATGTTTTCTGGCACTCTTGGCCTACTCCGCCCTAGCAGTCAAGCTACCAAGGAGAAGCAGGAGGCCGAGAGGGCTGCTCGTGAAGGTAACAACTCGCGCCACCCCGAGCCTCGTCAACAGGAGAAGCCCAAGATTGTTTGGTTCAAGCCCACAGACAAGCGTGTGCCACTTATTGCCATCCCCACCGAACAGGCACCCCGCGACTTTGTTGAGAAGCACCAAGACTACGCGGACCGAATTTTTGTGGCTTGCATAAAGCGCTGGCCCATTACCTCCCTCCACCCCTTTGGAACCCTGGTTGAGCAGCTTGGACGCATGGGTGATCTTAAGGTTGAAACCGATGCTCTTCTACGCGACAACAACTTCGCTTCAGATGAGTTCTCTGACGCTGTGCTCCGCAGCGTTGGCCTGCAAGACTGGTCACTTGATAAGGAAGACGAGGCAGCCCTCGCCGAACGTCGTGACTACCGCGAAGAGAATGTTTTCACTATCGACTACAATGGAGGAGCTGAGCTCGGCAATGCCGTGCATGTCAAGTCTCGCCCTGATGGCAAGATTGAGATCGGCATCCACGTAGCTGACATCGCACACTTTGTCAAGCCCAACTCCCTGGTGGATCGCGAGGCTAAGAAGCGAGGCACCTCGGTTCAGCTCAAGAATCGCTTCTGCGCCCTGTTACCGCCCAAGCTATCAACTGAAGTTTGCTCTCTGACCCCCGAACAGGACCGTCTCGCTGTGTCCGTGGTATTCAACGTGAACCCCCACACTGGCTCTGTCGCCGAAGGTGATGCATGGATTGGTCGCTCGATCATCAAGAGCGCCGGCAAGGTTTCCCTTGACGACATTGATGATGCTCTGACAAACCCCACGGAATACAAGAATCCGGCTGTTCCTGTCAATACGATACAGATTCTCAACGCTGTGTCGCAGAAGTTCCGAGAAGCCCGTCTCGGCGCCGGTGGCGAACCCATTGCACCTCTTAGACTGCTCCAGCAACTCGACGATGAGAACGACCCCGTCCAGGACAACCTCTTCGACTCGACACAGGCTCTTGAACTTGTAGAAGAACTGATTCACAAAGCTAATGCTCACGTGGCACAACGCCTTGCTGAGGGGCTCCCTGAGAAGGCCTTCCTTCGTCGCCAGTCTGCCCCCAACCCCCGCCGACTCCAGACTTTCGTGGAGCGCATGACAGCGTTGGGTTACGATATCGACTCATCCGGCAGCGGTGCCCTCCAGAACAGTCTCTTCAAGGTTGATGACCCAGATCTGCGAAAGGGTATGGAGACTCTTGTCGTCAAGTCTATGCAGAGGGCCAAGTACTTCATTTCAGGTAAGACTGGCAAGCAGCTCTGGCCCCACTATGCTCTCAACCTGCCTCTTTACACTCATTTTACCAACCCAACCCGGCGCTACGCCGATATTATCGTCCACCGTCAACTCGAAGCTGTTCTCTCCGAGGGCAAGATTGAGTTTACTGAGGATGTGGAGAACCTCGTCAAGACCGCCGAGTCCTGTAATACTAAGAAGGATTCTGCTCAGAATGCCCAGGAGCAGAGTGTCCACATTGAGTCTTGCCGAACGATGGATAAGAAGCGTCAAGAGGCCAACGGTGACCTCATTGCTGAGGGTATCGTCTTGTGTGTATACGAGTCTGCGTTTGACGTTCTCATCCCTGAGTGGGGATTCGAGAAGCGAGTTCACTGTGATCAGCTACCTCTGAAGAAGGCCGAGTTTCGAAAGGAGAAGCGGGTTCTTGAGCTCTACTGGGAGAAGGGCGTTCCCAGTTCGGCGTTCGTCCCTGAGGATGAGCGACCTAAGGCTGCCGCATCCATCCGACACTCAAATGCTCTAGCGGCTCAGCGCCAGGCTGAGGAGGCTGAACGTGTCCGAAAGGAGCGCGAGGAAGCTACTCGCAAGCAAACCGATACCGGCACCATCTCGACTGATGACGTTGATGCTCTTTTCGACGATGACGACGATAACACTTCCGACGTGACTGAGGCCATGGCCGGGGCCTCGCTGGCTGAGCGCCCTACTCAAAGCGTCCCCGGCTCTCCTGCTCGCTCCTCATCCAACGCCGGCAACCTGCATCGTACTCGTTCCGATTCCAAGGTACCTGTGGCGGAGGCTGTCGAGACTCGCCTCACCAACAAGGAGAAGTACCTCAGCTTCTTCTCGCTTCGCGAGGAGGGTGGTGACTACATCCAGGATGTGACAGAGATGACGAGGGTACCGGTGATCCTGAAGACGGATCTCACCAAGAGCCCGCCGTAAGTCAACTTTTATTCAGAGAAGAAGTATTGTGCTAACCGAGAGACCAGTTGCCTGACCATCCGATCTCTGAACCCTTATGCTCTGTGAAAGGACAAACAAAAGTTAGCTGGCGATTGTAATGTGGACAATGTAGTGCGTATTTTTTAAACCGGGCTACTTGATCGAGGAAGAAGGTATATCTATGTTTGTGCGAAGAGCATTGCGAGACGGAGAAGATTGCCAGAAGGAGTCGGAATTTTAGGTAGTGGTATTGAACAGCGGAAGTAATCTCATCTTTTCTCAAGCAGTATATGATCGCCCTTTTGCTGTTGTGCTGTTTGCGTTATATTTTCAAAGGATTTCCATCTGTTTCTAGGAAAGTGACAAGACATTGTACTCGACTAGGTAGGTACCTATGTAGAATTTCTTGGGGTGCTTTGTAAGGCAATCTTCAATTGATTCAGTTATTCAGGCGAAGGCGGTTGTTACATTATGTTGCCGACGGTCTTAATTACCAGCAAGCCTTTGTTTTGGTCTGATTTTGGGTTAGCCCAGCAATGGCGCAAAAGAGCCTAGATTACAGTTATCAGATTCAAACTATTAACTCTACTTTAGCCTTTTGGCTTCTTTTGCAGGGTTCATATGTATCAGAAGTGTTTCGGCCAATGACCGGACCGAGCAATGCTCATAATGGACCAAATAAGGCAGTGAGGGGATTTCGGGATCTCAGGACAGTGTTTCACCATCGTCCTTGGGCGACCTACAGCGTTACATTGTACGATATACTACATGTGCGCTGCCATATCTCGGGACGGTTTCATGGCTCGCGTTTGACGTCTCAGATCTTCAGATGGCAAATCCCGGATAGTCGAGCTCAGTCAGCGGAAACGTTTGAAGGGGAAGCTTGTTAAACACGGCTAACTGGCGTTCCTGGACGTCGTCCCCTCTTGGCATCAGTGGTGAGGCATGCTTAACACCCCTGTGATATCACGGATGTTGTGCCAGCCGAGCAAGTCGAGATGATGATCCCGGCGCTGAGAACTAGAATATTAAGGCTGTGGTATCCAGGTTGTTCTAGTTTTGTTTTCTCGATCTGACTTGACTTGACTTATAAAGACAGTTTTGTCCTTTCGTTTACACTCGCTCGTTCAATAAGCGCTGGCCTGCTTTTGATACCCTAATTCCTATTACATTCGATTCGATTCTTCAATTGAGATCAATCTCATTGTTTAATATCTTTTTTGTTTCTAAAACTTATTTCTATTACTCTCCTTGCTGGCTGGTCCGACACGTTCCTTTCGATTATACAATATGGCGTCTCTCAAGACTATTCTCTTCGGCCTCTTTGCCACCACGGCTTTGGCGATGCCTTCAGGCCCTAGATTTACCAAGAGACAACTTCAGTATCACGATTTGTCCAAACGCCAGAATGATGCTGCTGCGGCTGCTGGCCTTAGTGACTTAGATATCCTCCAATTGTAGGTCTTGATAGCATAACCCTGCCACACAAAACAACTAAACTAACACGCCCAGTGCCCTGACATTGGAGCATCTCGAGAATACCTTCTATCGCGAGGCTTTCCTAACCCTCTCCGACGAAGCCTTCGCCCCTCTCGGCCTCTCAACACAAACTCTTGACGACATCAAGGCCATTGGCAAAACCGAGGCTGCTCACGTAGTCCTCCTTCAGTCTGCCCTCGCAGGTAATGGAATCACACCCGTCCAAGAGTGCAAATACGACTTCAAAGGCGCAACAGCCGACCCAGCTGCCATGGTTGCAACAGCTGCTATTCTCGAAAGTGTTGGTGTCTCGGCCTACCTGGGTGCAGCACCACTGCTCTCTGATCCTGCTATCCTCGGCACCGCTGGCGCAATTCTCACGGTTGAAGCACGACATCAAACCGCCATCAGGATATTCTCTCAGGCAAAGGCAGTTCCTCAACCTCTCGACACCGCCCTTGGACCCCGGGCAGTTTTCTCACTCGCCGCACCCTTCATCACGGAATGCCCTGAGGGTTCTAACCTCAAGATCGAGGCGTTCCCCACTCTCGCGATGGCAGAGGGCCAGGATGTGAAGGCTGTAGTCATTGGAACTAAAGTGAAGCTTGCTTCAGAGGCTGCTGCTGGAGCGACGCACTGTGGCTTCACTTCTGGAGGTCAGCTTCCTGGTGGAACCAAATTCACTACGTTCACTGAGGGAGAGGGTTGCGAAGTTCCCCAAGGAGCTGCTGGCGTTGTCTACGTGACCTTGACCAGTGCTGGACCTTTGGAGGGCGTTTTGTCGGATGACATTACTGTGGCTGGGCCTATGGTACTGACCCTTTCTTAAGGGAGCTGTCGAGAGGCGGTGGTGGTGGGTGGTATGGTAATGATATCTTATATCCAATGTAGACTGGAGAGCTACTCCGCTCATATCAATATAATCGCTAGTCACTTACAAGACCCTGAACAAGCCACCAGATGCGTAGTCTGACTTTTTCTCTGTCCCCCCCCCCCCCCGTGTTGGATTGTGTGTTAAAGCAGTTTTCCTGACTGGATATAGTACGCATGTTGGATATCACCAACCTGGCTATATCTACTAGGATCTTAAATGCTTCGTACAACGACCTCTGTAGCAGCCTGGCTGGGGACGAGTTGCCATGCACTCCAGCACCACCTCGTCACTTGACCTCAATCCATCCCCACAAGTCCTGCTGGCAACTCCTTCGACGTCTGCTAATGTGATAACTTTTATGTCCCTGACTTTTATGCCGCCCGCGCCAACGCCGCTAAGTCTGCAAGACGGGTTGTGACCAAAGGGCCACGCTCAAAGACCACTAATGTAACATTTGCCATATATATGCCTCAAGCTTCGGCCATGCTCTAGAAAGGTCGCGCCTCGAGGTATGCCTGAGCCTTGGTCCATGCATCCTTATCTTCCGCCCGTAGCTCGTCCGTACCTAGCATCTTAACGCCCTTAACGAGTGCATCGATAAAGTCACGCACAACACGGAAGTCCTTAGTTAGTGACTCGGCATATGGCACGAATGTCTTAGGGAACTCTTCTAGCCGCTGTAAGCGAGCCTCCTGGTCCCCTCCAGCTTCATCGTCATCGAAGAAGGTCCGCACAGCAATGCCAAGGCCGATATCGGGCTCTTGATGAAAAGGTAGCCTGTCCAAGAGTTAGTGGTGTCTAATGAAGGACGGGGAAGAACCATACCGTCGACTGATTTCCAACTGATCATCCCTTTCACGCTTCGACTGTCCATACAAGAACATTGACGCCACAATCGCCTCAACCAAATCTCGATCAGCTTCCCTCACGGCTGATGCCAAGGACCAGAAGCTGAGCAGGTTTTTGTTAAGCGGACCCGTGTATCCATAAACCTGGTGTCGAAGCTTCAACAAGGAAGCGCACTCGCTGATCAGCACAAGAGTTGCCTTTTCTTCATAAGAACCTTTCCGGGGCAGGCCAGCTTGGCCTTCAGTGTGCTTCCCTGTCAAAAGTCCGTTTCGCATGAGTTCAAATGCAACCAGGGCTGCTTCTGGCAGACCAGTCACCTCAGGATGGTTCTCCTTGGCGTCCTGGAGAATCAGTAGAGTATTGGCCAAGGCATTACCCCATGGTGTAAGTTTGTGCTCGTCATTGGCGTATCCTCTCAGGTGGAGGAATCGCCAGATGGCCACCGAGGTTACCATATCTGTGCTGTCGATTCCCTTTATGGGCCTCTCCTTGGGGAATGTCTTAGCCACAAAGTCGGAGTTAACAAGCGACAAGACTTCCAGCGACACGGGGCCCGCAAAATCATCAGGGAAGAATGCACGAAGATCCTCATCCTTGACACTCCAGCTGGCAACCCTCTGGGAGGGAGGAGGATTGACAGAGCGGTGGTTGATCGTGTAAGAATATTTGGGGTCAAACCAGGCACGGACTTTGATATTTTTGTGCTGGATACCTCGGTGAAGTCTGGGGATCAGCAGAGAAAGGGCCTGCTCTTTAATGGGCACTATTCTGTCAGTGATGAGCTTTTTGTATTCGTCCGAGGCAACTCCGTCCAAGGTTGGCTGGATAAGAACTTGACCGTGGGTGATGTTGCCCAGTAGACGGGGCCCAATCAAGCCGGTGTTGAGATAATGGAATAGTTCAGCTGGCAACTGAAGGCCGAGGTATTCATGGTTGTCACTGGTCAAGTGCTCATAGTCGTTTACACGGATTTCGCCACTCTCGGCGATGTAAACGAAGTGGTGGACAACCATTCTTGCCTTGCGATACTTGTCGAGCCAACCAGAGTCCTTGCTTTGGAGTATATCGTTGAAGCTGGCGCAAGCAGTTGCGACACTGTTTTCTGCAGTTCTCAGCAAGTTGGCGGCAGTCGAAATATTGTAATCCGAGTATATGGAGTTGTCCAGAAGAGCGGGGAATGGAGGCAGGAACGATGTACCGGCCATGAGAAACGAATCGATGAACCTCGGCTCACTTGCAGTGGGTGTGAGACTGCGCATAACCTTCTTCTTCGAAATAGCAGAAACGGTCTTGGCTTCCCAATCGAATGCCCGAATGACAGAATCCTTGACAGGGTATAGGAGAAGTTCCTGAGAGCCCATCACACCCGAGCATTGGTCTGAGTCGATCATCTCGAAATAGGCGAGCTATTACTATCAGAATGAGAGTGACAAGTTATAAAGTTCATAAGATACGCACCTGGGCGCACGCAGTGTAGGGCGCAACCAAGAAGTGAAGTCCTCGGTTCTTCAGAACCGTTTGAAGCAACGGGTAAAGATTCTGAATGCGAAAGGCACCTATCATGACCTCACGTTAGGTCGATTCCTGAAATTGAGAGCCAATGTTCACCAACCTGGACTAGTACCGAAGGTCGTCACCGCCTCCTCAGCGGCCCCCTGAGAGTACAAGTTCCAGGCCTCATCTGTCTTCTTGTTGGCCTTGAGGCCCCGATCCAGAGTGATGTCATCCTGCCCGGTCACGGGCTGGCCATCAAAAACGAAGAAAGGGACAATCTCGGACTTTGCCCAGAGATCGAGGTTCTGGTTTATGTGTGCTTCGACCCCAGTAAGGCCACCGAGAGCTGACAACAGAGGTTCATGGGCAGGAGGGGTTTCGAGAAGCTGGCTCAGGTAATAGGTTGCATCAACGGCGATGGCGCATCCTTCGAGCTCGGAGATCTCGTGGGTGCTATATTGCTTTCTGTTAGCGCGAATATGTTTGCGAGAGTAAGTCGCATGGTACATACGAAACCTGGTCATTAATCCAGGAATCCTCAACAAGGACTGATTTGAGAGTTAGCACAAGCTACAAAAACAAAATTGTAAGGATGTAGCAGAAGCAAAGCAACAGAGAATAATTATTCATCATGTTGTGATCTTCTTTACAACGAGCAACTGCTGGGGTGACCAATCTACAAAGCCAAGACTGCATTTGACTTTGCACATGGCCTGGAAGCTTCCCCATGAACGATTGAGCTCGCACAAGCTGCGTCAACCACACTGGGAAGCTTTTGGTTGCTGCAGCATATATTGCAAGCCATACAATTCCATGCTGAACCCTGAACCAGGCTGACTCTGGGCCAAGGCTGCTCCTAAGCACATAGGGTGAGACTCACATGGCATCTCGAAAGACTCGCAGCAACTCGGGAGCCCGTACTACAGTTCCTGTACTGGAGATCGGCGAATGAGGATATTTTGCGCCAAGGTATCGTCGGCCGATCGAAGAGCGAGGAGTAGAAGTCGCGGGTGTTGGCGGCAAGGCGTTGATGTTGGCAGGATATGGCGGGGTTGAAAGGAGGACCGCCAAGTGAGTTAAGGTGCTGGCTTGGGATTGAATGGCGCAGCCGGTGAAGAGAGAAGGCACCAAGCGGGCCGTCGGAGGGGTCGTGGTGATGACAGCGAGAGACCGACGTAGGGCGGAGGGAAGAGGAGGGGAAATGAGGATTTTGCCGTGATTTTCGTGGGGAAAATGAAGGTTTGGAGAAGGTATCTTCAGCTTCAAACGGACAGCTGGTGGAAGACGTGACAGGAAAGTTTGGCGAGTTACAGTGGCAGGGACGTACCTAAACGGTACCTGCCTACCATGCCACACGACCACCAAATGAAACGACTTACGGGCGGGACGGGACATTCTAACCGCTACCATCCATTGCCAACCAGGGGAAAGAACAGCCCTTATGAGTGTGGCTAGTGGTTGTAAGGTCTGACCACTGATGTGGCTGTGCAGAGCCGAACTCGCCCGACATAGGTAGGTAAGGTACTTTAGTACATACCTGGTAACACTCAGTTGCCATGAGGATGGTGGGGGATATGACGCTTTTGTAACAGATAAGGAATCAGGACCTCTAAATTGTTCGCTACTTAAAATCACATCTAACTGCAAAACAAGGGCGTCGTCTGTATTTCATCTTCATCATCCTACTGTCTATTGCGAAGTGCAACCATGAACTATCCTATGAGAGACAAAGCTGCTCACTTCAGACGGCCTCTGGGACAAGACCAGAACACGGCCAATATACCCATCATTGACATTTCTGCCCCTGATGCCGACCAAAAAGAAGTTGCTAAACAGCTTGTCGACGCTGCTGAAGAGCATGGGTTCATTTACGTCCGCAACCTGGGCCATGACATTGAAGCTAAGGACATCGATGGGGCATTCGATCTCGTAAGTAAGAGAAGCAGATCTGTTCAAATTGATCGGGAGTTCAGGTGGCTGAGAATATCGACACAGGTTAGAAAGACTTTCGATTGCCCCTCGGAAGAGAAGCAAAGGTGCACGATCCAGACCAACAACCGTGGGTGGTCTGGCATGCACTCTGAAACACTGGATCCTAAACATCAAAAGGTACATTTGTGTCATTCTTCCAATAGAGAACTTTATTGAGATAAAGGGCTAATTCTGTTAACTCAGGTCGGGGACTTCAAAGAGTAAGCAGCTTTCGAGGCATTCCATGATATGCCACTAATATAGAAATGATAGAGCCTTCAACTTTGGCGAGTTCGCAGACGGGAAAGCTCAACAACCTCTCCCATCTGACCTGGTTCCCGATGAGCCTCAGATAAGTGCTTTTGCCAACTCCTGCCATGACCTCTGCCAGAAGCTCCTCTACCTGCTTGGCCTAGGCCTCGGTGTAAGTCGCTCCAAAAAATAATCAGCCTTAAGCATCATCTTATTATACAACTAGGTCGACGATTTCTTCTCCTCTGCTCACAACACAGAAAAAGGCGCTTCGAGCTCTATCCTTCGGTTTCTGCGTTATCCACCCCCAGAGTCTACAGCACACTCCGAAGATGACATTCGTGCTGGAGCGCATTCAGATTATGGTTCTATCACTCTCCTCTTCCGTCTAAAGGGACAAGCGGGACTCGAAGTCCTCAGAAAGGATAACGTCTGGGCACCTGTTCCTGTGTGTCCTGCTGGCACTGAAGAAGACCCTAGCCCGCCCATTCTTATCAACATCGGCGACCTGTTGTCATACTGGACGAACGGGCTCTTCCGCAGCACTTTACATAGAGTTGTGTTCCCCTCAGAAGGCAGCTCCGGGGTGCAAGGGGAGACAAGCAATGGACCAAGATATTCAATCGCGTACTTCTGTCATCCTGTTGGGGCCACACCTCTTGAGCCTGTCCCTAGCGAAAGAGTGAAGAACTTTACGCCTTCCGAGGGAGTGTCCAGCGAGAACCCTTATGCTACAAGAAAGGTCATGACAGCTGATGATCACCTATTCATGAGACTCAAGGAGAGTTACGGCGATCTTTATGAGAAAGAATCATAGCTATATCACACGTAGATAGGACAGCATTCCCATTTTATCGATATGGTGATTCAGTATTCATGAGCTAATATGGTCTACCGGCTATGTGCTTTGATCCCGGTTCTCTCATCACTGGGTGCCTGGTTCTAGATGGTGTGAAGCTTCCAACGCATGCGCCAGTCAGAGAATCCATCAAAGTATTTCTCTTCGATAGACTCGTCTTCTTGTGTCGTGAGGTAGGACAAAAAGCGCCAGTCGTGAATTTCGATGTGCGTGCCTTTGTTGAAAAGATTGTCCTTACGAAGCTCCTGGAATTTTCCTGCTAGGTGCTTGAACACAGATTTGTTGTCGCTATCGCACACAACATAGGCCTTTGAAGGCATAGGAATTTTCCCTTTCTGTCTGGCCTCCTCCTCGGCTTTGAGCCATGTGTCGATGTCCGTGATAGGGGTGTCAACACCATGCCGCGCGAGTAGGGTTTTTGCTTGTTCTTTCATGGAGAGAAGGCCTGGCGAAACGAGTACAACTGCATTTGCAAGCATGCAGTCTTCGCCAGCATAGACACATTTCCCTTCCAATGCCGTTGATACTTTGGTTATTGACGGTTTCAGGCGCCCGGGGTTGGTCTCTCTCTGAAGCTCGCCAGTGCCTGGGTTGATAATGAACTCTAAGACTTCAGCGCTGACCCCATCGGAGTTGCTGGATTCATCAAAGAAGCTCTCGCTCGGAGAGGAAGGACAACATGGTGCGCAAGAAGACATGGCATGCTGAGGTCGCAGGTTGTTGTCCCTGGTGGCGAGAGGTGAGCGCGGTTGCAAAGCAATATCAATGTATGGGTAGTCTTTTTGGCTTATCGATGTTTCACTGCTACCCTTCAAGCGTTTGTGCTGCGAATTTGGTCCAGTGGAGGGCAGGCTACGTTTGTGTTTGGCGCGCAATTTCGTGGGTGACGACGCTTCAGCTCGCAAAGATGTTGTTGCTGTTATGGAAGGCAAATCCAAAGATGGGGCCCTGTGAACTCTTTCGTGTCGGTCGCGGCAAGGACTGACTTGAACTGGCGATTTTTTAGCCAAGGGTGACGTCGGAGACCACGTAGAGGTGGTATTTTGTGTTGATTTGCGAGGCGACGGCGTTGGCATAGTAGTCACTGTCAACTGGCTCGCAGCGTCAACAGCAATACCACGAGGGTCAGCTGCTTCGAGTTTTGCAATCCACTGTAGATTCTCCTGGCTATCTTCTAATTTGCCGGCAGTTGTAGCCTCCTTCGCCAGCGCCTGCAACTGCTCGAAAGATATGGTGTCAGTGAAGTCCCGGTCAAAGTGAACCTTTGTCACCGACGGAAATCTGAGACTCCAGAAGCCAGTATTTCCCACTCGGTCAAAACTGAAGCATTTCAAATCAAAAACCATTGGTCTAGTGAATATGAACGTCGGCGGTAATCCTTGTTCAACTCCAGGAGCCAGTTTGAGAGCCAGTGCCACATTGTCGTCGGGAGAAACAGGCTCCGGGTTCGAATAAGTGATAACTTCTCTCAGGATAGTTTCGTTCAGCTCTACAACATTGACGATGGTGAATTCTGGCTTAGCGCCCCAGCTTTTGACTGCTTCTCTGTTGTCCAGACAGCCAATATAGAAATGAGTCCACTTGAGCCCTGGAATTTGGTAACCCAACGCTTTTGTCGAGTCATATCTGGCACCGACAATTGAAAAGTCGCCGACATCTCCAAAATTGCCAATGTATTCCTTCTTGAGCTTGATGCAACAGCTCGAAAACTTTCGCCTCTGGTCTGTAAAGTCAAAATATGGCTCATCTGCTTTCAAAACAAGGCCTTCTTTCCGAGCCAAAATAACCATGGCAAAAGCTTTACGAAGAGTTGAGGCTCCCAGAGGCTGTCCAAAATCAATAACTTGGCGCGGAACGAGGCCTGCCCATCCTTTACGGCAACAAATGAGGTTGGAGAGGATCTTAAATCTCTCTGAATGCCTCAAATTGATCAGAGACTGATCTTCCAAAAGCATAACGTCGTAATAAATTACCATGAGGTGTTCCTGGGACCCAGGCCTACGAGGTTAGTAATACATGGTGAAGAAAGCATGGAAAACTTACAAGGAGTCTAGCTCTGTGTTTAAAAACCTTCCTCTCCGTGATACATGCTTCCTAATCCTATGAAACGGAAGTATCTTCCCCTGCTGTTCTATGTTAAAACGAGCTAAGAAGGTCACCGAAGATACCCACAGAATCGTCATATACCACCAATTCCCCTTCCAATATGCACGCTTTCTTGACTCGGGCGTCGGGCTGTCCAATCTTGAGTGATTCTAGTATGGTCCTGTCCAGGGGGTCAGTTCGTATGTGCGAATCGTATCATTTGTACTGACCCGTGAAGTGCTACTCTATCTTCTGTGCTATCTTTGCCGCTCTTCGAGAATATCTGTATGCATTTATCCCCTTTGCTTGGATCGACGTGGATCTGACAGTATTCGCCATCAATCTTTTCCTCCACACTCATGCGCCCATGGCCCATGTCTAGACAATGCTTAATGCTACGCCCCTTGACCCAAGGTTGTCGTCCGATTTTGACACCCAGTTGAGGTTTGACTGTGCCCATGACCTGTTCGCGTGGTGTTTTACGCCCAGCATTTGGAAGAAGCCTTCCTCGAATTGCTTGAAGGGAAGTGATCGCAGTAGCAAAATCATCCTGTATCTTAAGAACGCAGGGCAAAATAGGATCACACAGTCGATATATGAGGTGCGGGTCTAGAGCGAGCGGCTGGTAGTTTTTCAAAACAAGCCGCGTGAACCATTTTGCCTCTGTTGCACTCAACCTTCTGTAGAGGCTCTCAAGATCAGTCCTGTTGCTTGGAGTCAGGCTAGCTTGTGAGGCACGAATCGAGGGGGAGCTCCATTTTATTTTAGCCGCGAGAGAATGAAGAAGTTGATCAACTTCTTCAACTGTAACAAGGTTTTTATGATCGTAGCTAGGGCTTGGCTGATATGCGATTAGCCGGCAGCTTCCAAGTCTTAGGCATACTTACCGTGACCGTGAGGATGCGAAAAACACAGTCTGCCAAATCGACACAAGACCCTGGCTGGCGGTACTGAGCTAACTCCTTAATCCGTGACGAGCCAAGTAGATATGCACGGCCAATAATTCTCTCCAAGCTTGCAGATTGAATACAGTAAACTCGGTCGGTCCTTTTCTCAGGAAGAAATGTCGATAACAGCGCCGGGAGGTTCGTATCGCGAGCATCTACGTAGTTGCGATGGCGAGTGAACCACTTTGCGACAGTGTTTGAGCAACTCTTCTTATCAAGAGAAAGAAGGAAGGATTGCTCGAGCAATTCACAGACCACAGACAATGGAAGCGGCATGCTGAGAGGTCATTACGCTTAGGTAGTAATCCAAAAAGATGTCGTTGTACGAGAACAAAGAACAGCTCGTGACTTAGATATCGCAACTCGGATGAACGGGTGGAGGTGGTTCAATTGTTCATACTGAAGTGGAGAGAACAGGCAGCACAGTCATCGCGTGAGAGCAAAAGATGCCATTCTCACAAACTTCTAAGAGGGAGTCGCAGTGCCTGAGGTGATCAGCGATGAACGTAGGTAGGTAGGTACCTTAGGTAAGGTTAGATACCTTACCTACCTACTAACTTAGGTAGGTAGTGAGTGAGATAATTTACTTGTCAGCCAGTGCTGGAAACCTGTCTTGAATAGTGTGGACGCGAAGTTGACGCGAAAGTCACATGATGCTTTGATACAGATCAACATATACATGCACCGTAAGTTAGTCATTATCTTAAGGCCAGTCCCTCAGCGTTGTAAAAAAGGGTTTCATAAGGCAAGAAGAAAAAATCTCGAATGGTTCCCGAGGTTCCAAATGTCGCTTGCGTACTGTACCAGGATATTCAACGCTGAGCTATAAGACGATCCTCTTCAGGCACTATCGTTATTATTAGAAAGTCTAGAAGTCTGGAATAGAAGGACGGCCCAAAAGAACAATAGGTAGTCAATTAGATATGCAAGTCAGCTTACGAGTGCAATTACTATTACGAACCTACTAGTTATTACGTGCAGCAAAGGCGATGGTGCAGAATTGTGCTCAACTCTTCTCGATCTGCAATTTTAATGCAAGGTCCGCTGCAGGCGCAAAGGCAAAGAAAGGGCAAAGACCCCTGATCCTGGATGACAGGGTCACGGGAACGAATTCTTCATCGTCGTGACAAACGTCGACCTGTCAGTCGGTCAGTCCAAGATGCTTCAGTACCAGGCAGCCAATGATGGCAAAGAGATATCAGAACTTTGTTTGACCAAGGTAATTGCGGGCAGCGCAGACGCTCGTTTGTCGTCCTCTTGGAGCCCTTGCCTAGCAAGAAACGATCTAACGCACAAGATGCAGTAGTAGCCTGTCGAGCTGGCAGTGCTCTTGACAACGGATCAGAGGAGAGGGTAGCAACAGGGCGGTCTGATGAATCAAGCATCGAAAAAAGTTGAACCCAAGAAGTTGAGATGGCTGCCGCCGATCTTGTGAGTCAAACTGGGCATATGGTCCACCACCCACAAGGCGTTGAGCTCGCTCGATGGATGGCGCAAAACGGGGCAGCGACAGCTGGTTGTCGGGGTCAGGTGGTGCGATTGTCACAACCTGTAAGTGAGACCTGCGGGTTGGGCCGTAAGTGCAAGATTTTGGGTCAGTTCGCATGGCACTGGTATGGCATGGTGTTTTGATGGATGCCGAGGATCCATTAGATTGATTTATGAGCCTCCCTCCATAACTACCTATGTAAACAAACATGCCCCAATTTCCAACACACGAGACCCTGCTGCAGCAACATCTCCAATTCATGTCCAATACTCTACCTGGCCTGGCCTGATCCATGATCAAGTTCGCGCGTCCCGAGTATTACACGCATTATATCCTCAATTACAGGACCACCCGCCTACTGAGACGTACGGATACTTCTTCCCGGCTCCAGTTACCTTGACAGGGCTGTCGTCGAGTTGGCCATTCTCCCGGAATTGCGTATCAACAACATCCAGTTTCCTTTGCTTTTTCGACGTTCTGTATTTGCATGCCGTAAACGCCTGTTCGGGAATATTCGCTCATTACAATCTCGATCATTTCCTTGCCGTCAGCCCACCTTTTCATTATTATTCTTTCCTTTTATATCGTCTTTGTTCTATCTCATACGGTCTCACTTCTCGACGACAATTTGATTCACTCAACGGCTCCTTAGGTACTAATCTATCGTCCGCCCCATCCGCTTAACGTCATCTTGTCCCTTGCTGGGATTCGTCAATTTGTTCGCATCTGGCCCCCGGCAAGCCTCATCGTCCCTGGCTTCCTAATTCGAGAAGTTCCTGCGTCCTCCCCAGCGTCCAATGGTGTTCCACTGCTCCTATTCTCCTGACAACCGACCAACCCCCCGCCTGGTTCAACGCCCGCCCAGTTGTGCTAAGGATCCAGTCAACATCTATCCAAGTTAGGGGGATCTAGGGGCGTGCTACCGAACGCCTGCAGGGCTCTATTTACCACGACGACCATTGAGCTATTGGCGGGCACTCCACCAAAATCCACCCCGGCTGGCGCCATACCCCATGCGAAACTTGATACACCACTAAGCCACCCACAATCCACCTTGGACTCGCCTCTCTCCTTAATTCTGATGACTGGCTTTCTCTTTCAAATCTGCGTTGCCCATCGATGCTCGTTCGCTCTCTTCGATGATCACCGCCATCTGACACAATTACACCACAGAGCGCTCACTGCCAGAGCCGCTGTTGCTGCTGTCGCCGCTGCTAGATCGCGGCGCCTCAGAGCCCGAAGAGCTCCAGCCACTCAATTCAATTCTCCGTTACATCACAATTTGCATAAACGCCGAAGAGTGCTCGGCCTCCGTTCCCTACTTTTCAATAAGTCGAATCCCTACGAGTTAATAGGCATGGCCTCGCAACAACAAGCTATCCGTCGACGCTACTCAGTTGCCGACCGTCTGCCAGCGGATTTAGTTCTTCCCGCCACTCCATCCAACTCAAATTTTGAGACAGCCCCTAATTCGATCATTTCTGCTACTGCTTCTCCCACTGTCGGTGTCGCTGCGTCTGTCAACCCAAAGCACGCTCCTGTTCGTGACCTGGCTCAGGGGTCCAATCCGAGACACCTGAATTCCTCCTCACTCAACTGCCACGGCAGCATGACTTCAACAGCAGCAATGCCTTCCCGGCCGGCTTCAAAGGACGAGAGCGTCCCTTTCAGACGTGGCCACGCTCGTGCTAAATCTAGTGTATCCAGCATGAACCGCCAGGTCAATCGACTCTCTTTGACGCTTCCAATTGCACCCCCTACAAGCGATCCTTCCCGACCAACGCCGACTTCTGCTTCCATCTCATCAGTCCCCCCAACACCAATCGAATCTGGCATTGCCACTCCTGCTGACGCAAATGAGTTTATCATCGCAATTGCTGCTCAGGAAAGACGTGTGCTCGAGTTGCGCGAGGAATTGTCGCGTGCCGAGGCAGATCTAACGTTACTCAAGAAGAAATGGACCGCACAAGAGAAGAAGGGCGACACAATTTCTCTAGAAGCATTTCGCAGTCCCATTTTATCTTCAGAAGATGATGCTGCATCTATCCGGCGAAGTGTCGACTCAGATCGCAGGAAATTGTTACAGCAGACTCAGAACCCAGCGACACCTAACCGAAGAAGGATCCTCCGTGGCGGGCATACAAGAACCCTATCTCTGCTATCGCCGGCGAAACCAGACGCAGGATTCTCATTATACCAGGATCGCGATCACGAGCACGAGCAAGTGAAATTACCTTCAATAGAGCGCAGGACCGCTCAATTAACAAACCCTCATTTATCTAAGCGTGCCTCGTGGCAGCCACGCACACAACAAAACGGCCCGGTTGTTCCACAGATTGTCGAGGACTTTAAGTTGGGTCTCAGGGCTTTTGTCGAGGACATACGCCAGATTACAGTTGGGGATGAGCCTATCAATGGCCAGCCCGTTCGTTCCAACAGTGTCAACGAACGTGGCGAAGCCAATCGAAACCAGGATACTATACGGCCAAATCGTCCGCTACGGCCCAAAGTGAGCACAGTATTTGAACCACCTCACAACAACTCGGATACAACTGAGACCCAGTCCTCGACTTCGACAAGCACAGCATCGAAAAGGCCCGAACTGCCTGCTCGGAGCAAAACAAAGTCCAAGAACAAGTCTTTCTCTTGGCAGCCTCTTGGATTTGATTCGATGGATGATAACGACTGGTCTAATTGGGAATCTCCGGCCTCGTCTTCCAAGACGTCTCGCTGGAGTGGATCTACTATTGGCAGCGGTGGACTGGACGACATGTCGGCTACTTCAGATGAGGGAGAACCTGCGGACTCACCCTCGTAAGTCACATAACATTGGAATTGAGATGAGTCGTTGGTGAAGGTGCTAATATGGCATAGCAAGAAGAAGTCGAATGGCTACGAAACCCCTTTGCTCTCTCCCAAGCTAGAAGAGCTTTTACCCAATATCGTCAACCAGTTCTCCCCCAGTAACATCAAACGCACCGCGACAACCCTGATGGACGAGTGGGAGAAGTCCCTCACGGACCCCAACTATCCTCATCAGACACAAAACAAGGAAAACACCGCTTAGACAATTTTTGTCCCGACTTTTCGCAGCGCATCTATATCATGTTGAACATACTTCTGGAGCGATTTGCACACATTTCTTTACATAAAAATGGCCAGGCGTACACAGTTTCGGTATCACAGACCGGTATTTGATGAAGGAGAAAGAAAAAGAGGCTCGGCTGCCCATGATGGAGTTGGCACGTAATGGTTCCCATTTCGTTGCGCGTTGTTGGCACTCTTGGAAGGCCTTGTTTGAATATCACATCGCGAGAGTTACTTTGCTATTTCTGTTGGTTGTATCTGTTCTTGTATGGCTTGTGTCGGTTGTTTGGACGTATCGTCTGGGAATCTGCATGTGCAATTTGGGCTTTTGGTGTTATTTAGGATTATGATAGTGAGACGACCCTCATGAGTGACGACTAGGGAACCGTCACATTCTAAGTCAATTCGCAGTTTATTAAATCTTTGAAACATTGCTTATCTTTCCACAAATGACTTAAGAGGCAGGCAACATTCTCAGTTTAAGAGCTTCTGGCTCACCCGCTAGCACATTCCCACTGCTCTTAAAAGTTTAGCAGGGTATTGGTGTCTTAGATTTATCGAGTCTCGGCTAGTAGTACGCAGATCTATCGCACTCGTCTTTAAATGAGATTTCTCTGGTCAAGTGTAGTGTTCGTTGCTAGGGCAGCCAGGAGTGGAGATGGATTCGATCTTGGATATGGGGACGACGCAGCTCGAATGGTGGAGACTATCCATTAGTAGTGTGGTCATGCTCCACTGCAGGGCGTAATCATGAAGGGACAGAGAGCCCGTGGGACAACGGACTTGATAAGGTCTGAGTACAGTGAGCATACGGTCAAATAAACAGTCCCGATGTTTTGCGGTTTTGCACTCGTGATTTTAAAAACCAGTGGAGTTCGGAAAACTTGACTGGAGTAATGCAAGTTTTCGTTCCGAGCTTGGCTATTAGCCATGCCTCTGTTGGCCTATTTTTGGCAACAGTCTATTCTCAGGGCAATTGATAGGAATACTCAAGCACCCTTCATCAGCATTAAGCGAGTGCGAGCAAGCCACCACCACCACCGAGAGTGACTTGAAGACTTCTTTATTAGACCAACGTTAGTCGTCGTATTCAGTATCATCGAAGCATACTGCTGCTTCTGGATCTCGCATTCGCTTCATCAACCTATTGCTGAGACATGTTTCTTGTGACTCGGGACTTTCATAACTTGGTAACTACTATAGTTGCTGAACCACCTTTGTAGAAAGAACAGGTTATATATAAACCACGCGCCCTTGATCCTTGATGTTGTTCATCTGACTCCGGTAGTCATTTAATTGAATTGGATAGCTTGGCTAACCACAAGATGAAGAAATCCGAATTCCGTTCCAAACTGGAGCCAACTTCCCGGCCTCTGACATTTGCCTCAACAGCTGGGATGTTTGTAAGTCATGAGCCCTGTTTTCGTACTTATTCTCAACTGACACATGATAAGTTCATGTTCAAAGACTGCTTCAAACCTCAAACTACACTAGTCATTGGATCGTTTATCCAACTTGCTCTCTGTGCTGTTCTTCCTCTCCGTTGGGCGGTCGTACCACCCTTGGCCGTCTTATTCAACTCCATTGTCACAACCACAATCCAACTTTACAGCACAAAACTCAATGAGTATAATGAGAATGTCATCCCAGGCCGTGCCACCGCGCAGCTCCCTTTCTCTAATGGATCCTTTGATTCAACTCCCGGATCAAGCCCCGTTATAGTCTTTCATCTCGGAATCCAGGCCAACCACCCTCTCGGTCTCGCAGCACCAGGCATGGGGCAAATTAGCAAATACTTCATGGCTATGCACAGTGATATTGCCTCCAAGCGAGACGAATATGGTATGCTGAGCTCGTCAACATGGCGCGGAGATGAAAAGAGCAGCAATAACACCCTTCTTCTGATCTACTACTTTCGTGACGTAGAGTCTGTACCGCTTCGCACATGACGAGTTACGCAGGAAGGCATGGGACTACGTCAATAAGTCAAAGCTCAAGCATGTGGGGATCTTTCACGAAACGTTCAGCGTGCCGGCTCGCGAGTATGAGAACATCTATGTTAATTGTCATCCGGTTCTGATGGGCCATGCGATGGTGAAGACGGCAGAAGGGGGCGAGGAAGAGGAAAGGTGGATTAACTCCCTTGTCAGTGCCGATACTCCCCTTTTGAAGACACAATATGCAAGGATGTCCAGGGATGAGCATGGTAGATCGAAGGACACAGAATAGTGTAAAATAGTTTTCTTTTTCTCGCTCCGGAGTTTGAGCATTAAATGGATGCGGATACTGACTTCGATCTGGAGCATCTAATGATATGGTTGTTTTTAACCATAATATCGTAATGAAAAGGACTGAATGAGCGGCATATTTACCACCAAGAAGCGATAACCATTACTCAAAGGTTCCTTTGGATCTGAAACCCAAGACTCTGTTTCTCATCGCTACGGAGCGCAGTCTGGGAATAAGATTTCATAAAAGCCAGCAACTACAAGTAACAGATTGGAATATGAAAGCTCCTGAGCAGGTCATCGCGGGTTCATGAACACAAGCAATGCAATCAATAAGATTTGTGAGTATAGCTCTGCAGCCTGACTTACAAGTCGGAGGCCAATTAAAGTGCAAGGTATCCAATCTAGCAACCTCTCAACGCCGCAAAACAATAAATCTAGCAGATACCACCTCGACGCCATACCCTATCATAGAAGTTCAAAAGTCTAAAAGTCGATGACCAAGAATGAAACACCCCCGATGACACCGGCAAGGAAAAGAAACGTTAGAATACCGGCACCAGCCTTATCAGCCGTCGTGATGTCCTTCAATGGAGGGGTTCCATCATTGTCGTTGATGTCTGTATTTCCACCGCCAGGGTCTCCTTTGGACGTTCCACCGGTCTTCGAGGTGACAGGCCCCTTGGCACTCTCCACCAGCGTGTACATGAGGATCGAGAGGGCGTTCATCTGGGGACCAACTCCAACAGAACCATCAAAGCTACCCGTCGTCCAAGAGAAGCCACATGCTGTGCCTGCAGGCCCCTTGTAACCTTCTGTGGATGAGCCTGTGCAGACTTTGGCGGCGGCCTGGGCACTTGTCTTGATAAGCTTCATGATCTTGTCGTTGGTAGAAGAATAAAGTTGCGTGGTGGCTGCCAGCCACCGTGCAAGATACCCCTTGAAGCTCTGTTGGTCCTGGCTGCACTGTTTGTGAGGCTCGCAAAACTGCTCGTAGATGATCTCATCTTTGACAAATTTGTTAAAAACATCATCGAGGAGACCGTCTGCTCGCTTCTTCCAACTATCGCTCGAGGTAAGGTTATACATGACTGCGGCGCCGTGCAGGAAGATCCCTGTGTTGTAGGACCATTGTGTCTTGTCGATATCGGTACATTTCTTTCCTTTAGCATCACTGATGTGAACACCGTCCTGAACTTCAAACTTGTCGGTGATGATGCCAGAATCTTCATGCCATTTCCACAGCTTCTCAGCCCAGTCCGCATAAGTGTCGTTACCTGTATACAGCGCTAATCGAGAGGCGACATTGAAAAAGCAGCCATTAGAGATGGCGTTTTTATAGTCGAAACCAGTATTCCACTTAAAGATCTGCCATCGCATACCGCCGCCGCAGTAGTCTGCGTCCCAGCGACTGACATACTCATTGAAGACAGCTTGAACCTGAGCGAGCCATCCGGGTGTGTCCTCAGGAGGATCTGGGAACTGGTGCTCAGCTGCTGACATTGCAGCCATTGCCCAGAAGCCTTGGTCATCGTTACCTTCAGTCATTGTCTGATTATCGGGCATATAATCGCCCTCTGCGCCGGCTTGATGAATCATGGCTTGCTTTGTGATTGAGTTATAAGAGTCGTCACCGGTGAGCCACCAATAATCAACGAGAGTACCGAACATCGCGCCAGCTTCCCACCCTGTTAATTGTTAATAAATATTTATGACTCGGTTGGTATGAGGAAGTTACAGTAGTAAGGATCTGGCAAGTTTCCTGGTGTATCGCCGGTGTTGTTTCCTGTGTAGTATGATACCAAGCCAAAAGCTGCCTGGCCTGCGGCCTTCTCGATAGATTCTACCACAATGCATTAGCTCCACTACTTTTCCAATGAAAACAAAACTTACTGTTGTCATCCCATGTTACGTCGTAGGCATTGACAGCTGCTGCCCAGCCAAGTATTGCAGTAGTTGCTCGAAGTAATGAATACATCTTGGCAGTTTAGCGCAAAACTCGGAATACCAAGACAAAGACAAGACGGAAATAACAGATGGACTGAACCCTGTTTGATGCCAAGCTCGGTTCGTGTATCCCACTTAGACGCGTCTCCAAGAATGAATTCAACGATATATGGCGATAGAGATATCCAACCACGTAGATGAAAAGAGAGAGTACCTAAGTAGCTCAAGAACAACGAAAAGAAAGCGTTAAGGAAATGGGTGTCGAGATGCAGAAAGAGAAGATGTCCTTCCTTCTGAAATTGGCATGGCAAGAAGGGGGATGGATGCTCGAAACACCCCAATTTTTTGCTGTGGGCATGGCCACTAGGTACTGACATTGATTGATGTTGGTCGATACGTCAGGGACTCCACCGAAAGTTGGAAGGAAGGGTCCCCTTGGAAATGAATTTGTCCAAGGAAAGCCCATCGTGGCTCGGGCTCATCAGGGCCATGCGATGTGATGCCCTTGCCCGTACTTTGAGACGGGGCATCAACAGGATCCTACGGGAACGTGGATCGTCAGGGGGGTTACACAGGCGACAGTTGATAAGGCTTCGAATCAGTCACGAGAAACGGAATGCGAGAGCAAGGTGAGAGTTACGCAAGCAGATATACAATGCACTGCACAGTACCTGATTATGATCGTCCCAGTGTCAGCAGTGCCCCATATGTTCCTGGGATAAATGCGGTTCCTAGAGCCAGCACGATCCAATCGTTAGCTCAATCCCTTTTCTGCATGACCTGAAGAGCGGATAAGAAACTATGGAGCATCTCTTCTAATTCGGCCGAGACTGAAAGAATCATCATTCCGTATGGCAACCATCGTATGCCTACATAGTCCATGAGGCGCGTGTGTTTCAGTTTCCAGAAAGGGCAATTCGATCTTTACTTAGCGAGTTAGCCAAGCCGGGATCACGGAACTCATTGTTTAATTATTTGGGTTTAAGTTATTTTATTCCCGCGTTAGCGTGCGCCTTTGAAGAAATTCTAGAAATACTGTGCTGCGGATACTGTATGGGTGGAGCGGTATGTGGGAACGCTGCTGGAAATTTTATCCCTGCCTGTGTAACTTGTATCTAACCAAGCATGCATATGTACAGTGTCCTGACGCGTACACATGATAGACAGTTCCTAATAACTTCTTTATCTACAACGAGCTTTGATCTCCAGCTTGAATAATTGTTTCAGCTCTTGAAGCTAAACTTCATCTACTGTTTGTAGATCATGCAGGATGTCACAAAGTTTTTAAGGATCTCGACTTAAGAGGTCTTACAATTAATGAGTCTGATGTTATTTATTTATAAAGCACGTATTCAACATTCAAAAACAGAATTGCGTCACGAGATAACGCGGAAAGCCCACACAGCTTCATCTTATTGCCATCCTTGCTCCGCGTTCTACAAGTCATTGTCTCATACTTGCATTCTCTTCACCCTATTGCTAAGAGAATAATACACTAATAAGGGCATAAATACGGTTCTGCTTTTTTTTTTTACCTTAGGTATTAGCTAATCAATTACTGGGCTTGAATATTAGTAATCGTCATTCCTTGGCTGGACTGTAATGAATGCTTCTTTTAAGCATATAAAACCATGGTCCACAAGCTATCAGGTTGTACGGATAACGAACCTTAGGACATTACTTAAATAGGAAAGCCGGTGGTGGTTACACGCATGTGCGTGCAATATCGCCTCTATATTGTCCCCTGACCACTAAACAATACACTTATCACAACTTTTTGAGCCGTCCCATGTCTATCTGAAGCCTAACAATTGACTCAAACTCCACCGTCTCTCCATTCCGCAGGAATTGGGTGGTTCTCAACGACACCATCACAAACATCCCATATGCCCACCTCCTATAAGTCTCATGATTGCAAGCCAATGGCCACATGCTCATTAACAGTGGGTAGAACTTCGGCATACCTCAACCGAATACCCAATATCCATGGATGGCATCTCCCGTGGCATATTCCCGACCCCGGCCTCACAGCTCTAACCCCGCCACAAACCCCGCGATTGTATGTAAAGAGGTAAAATCTGAGATACCTGCCTTCCTTAGTGTGAAGGTACCTTCCGTTTTGGCATTGCGGTGACCTTCTAAAGCGATTCCCCCACTTAAGCTCGGTGTTGGCTTCCATTCATCCATCCTTCATCGCTTGAATACAGCCAGCATAACCTCACCTGATTGCCGCTTCCATAGTGGCGGCTATCTTGGCAGATGGTACTTAAGAAGATTGAATCACCCAGAAATCAGACCCAATTGATCAATAATATCTTCTTAATTAAGAACCATTTCGTCTCATCTCGATAATCCTGGTTGACCATCTCACTCCATCCATCCATTACCATGTCAGACAAACACTTTGTCAACGATCCAACCCACCTCGTCTCCTCAGCTCTCCATAGTCTCACCCTCACCAATCCTTCGCTCGCCCTAGATCCAGACTTCAAAGTCATTTATCGTCGTCCTGATTCCAATATAAAAGCACAAGTGTCTATTATCTCAGGTGGTGGCTCTGGCCATGAGCCCTCCTTCGCCGGCATGGTCGGCCAAGGCATGCTCTCCGCAGCTGTAGCTGGAACCATCTTCGCATCTCCCTCAGCAGAACAAATACGTACAGCAATTACCTCTCGTGTCGATACATCAAAAGGCGTCCTGGTCACCGTAATGAACTATACCGGTGACGTCCTCAACTTTGGTATGGCTGTTGAAAAGGCCAAGGCTGCAGGGCTTGAGGTTAAGATGGTGGTTGTTGGCGACGATGTTGGTGTTGGTCGTGCAAAAGCCGGAAAAGTTGGACGTCGTGGAATTGCAGGCACAGTTCTCGTTCACAAAATCTCAGGTGCCCTCGCAGCTCTAGGAAAGCCACTTGATCAGGTTGCCAAATATGCGCAACTGACAGCAAACAACCTTGTCAGTGTAGGCGCCAGTCTTGAACATGTGCATGTTCCTGGGCGAAAGGCCGATACAGAGACCAGTCTTGCGGCAGACGAGGTGGAGCTGGGAATGGGTATTCACAATGAACCCGGCTCTGGCCGTGAGAAGGCTGAACTACCTGATCTCGTAAGTAAAATGCTCAAGCAATTACTCGACACCGCAGACAAGGATCGAGCTTTTGTGGACGTTAATTCCAGAGAAGTTGTTCTCATGATCAACAACCTGGGAGGAGTCAGCGTTCTTGAGCTGGGCGGCATCACTGCAGAAGTTGCGAGTCAGCTTGAGTCAAGTTACAGTATCCGGCCCGTTAGAATACTCAGTGGAACATTCATGACCAGCCTGAACGGTCTCGGCTTCAGCATTTCCCTTCTTAATGTGGTTTCGCCTGATTTTGAAGCTCCAAGCATGATTGAATTGCTTGATGCTCCCAGTGAGGTGGTTGGATGGTCCGCACCCGTTCAGGCCAGCACCTGGGAAGCCAAAAATACCAATACAAGGACAGACAGTGCTGGTGCTACTGGGGACATCAAGTCTAGTGGTCTAAAAACAGACCCTAGTGCCGCGCAGGCAGTATTAAAGAAAGGCCTGCAAAAAGTGATTGATGCCGAGCCAGAGGTCACCCATTACGACACTATCGTCGGAGATGGCGATTGTGGAATCGGGTTGAAACGAGGCGCTGAAGGTCAGTCCGACGCATCATGGTCCTCTAGAAAAAGACATTAATTGACATAATACAGCAATCCTGAAGCACATTGATGAGCACCCTCTCACCGGCGACGTTGTCGTGGATCTCTCATCAATCATAACAATCGTGGAAACGGCCATGGATGGAACCTCTGGAGCTCTATATGCCATCTTCCTCAACGCCTTGGTTCATGCTCTTCGTGAGCTGTCACCCGGCACGACCTCACCCGAAGTCTGGGCCAAGGCCCTCAAGATGAGTAGCGATGCTTTGGCTAAGTACACGCCTGCTCGTCCTGGAGATCGGACGTTGGTCGACGCCCTTCATCCCTTCGTGGAAGCTCTCAACGAGACGGGAGACATCAAGAAGGCAGCTGACGCAGCACTGGAGGGAGCTAATAAGACCAAGGGTATGCAAGCCAGCTTGGGTCGGACGGTCTATATCGGAGGTAGTGGCTATCAGGAGGTTCCCGATCCTGGAGCCTGGGGATTGGCCAGCTTCTTCCAGGGCTTGAGCAGTTAGACAGTCTTGCGGCCTCTGCTTCTGTCTCGAGGTCGAACACGGCGATGTAAGGCAGCAAGGTCGAGATACTCGGCAGTGTGCAAATATTGTTAACACGTGTAATGAACAAATATGTTATGCAAAAATCAACATGTTTTCAACGCCTATGGAGTCCCTGTGAGTCTTGCCCGTAAGACATACAAACATCCCATTCTTAAATTCGAGCTCACACCGCCCAAAAACCATGACGGTAATGATTATTAGCTGAGAAGAACCAGAATGACGCTATCGCCTCGTAGGAACCTATGGTAAAGTCAGCAATCAAGTCTGAGGTTCGCGTCACCGCCAATTGACAAGTTATTGTGTTATAGACGTACATCTTGCTGATGAATCGGTCCTTGTTCACTGGGCGACCCTTCTTCCCATTTGCTAACCGAGGAGTCTCTGTCCACATCTCCTTTACATTCTCCAGCACCATATTGCAATGGCGATCGAAGGCTTTGACACGCGCAAGGAGCTTGCGGTTGTTGCGGATGGAGATGAGCACTTGCACGTGCGATCGAACGGCGGTCTGAAGAATAGATAGAGGTCCGGCAGAGAACTCGTGTTCTTCTAGCTGGGCAATCTCGTACTCACTAGAGAATGATGTGTTAGCAATCGAGGCCTTGTCGCGGGGCTGTCGGTCACGTACGTGAGTTCATTGCGCGACTTGCTGAGAAGCTCCCTAGTTTTTCTGTTAGTAATCTGAGACTGCAGAGTAGAACTCGTTGTGACGTACTGAATCTTGGCGTCCGTCGACATCTTGAATATACTCTGATAGTTTGGGATGTTGGAGACGGCGCGCAAGGCTGAAGCCCAGATAGCTCAAAAAGTTGAAGACGAGTTGAGCACGTGTCTGATTGGCCGCTGGTGTGGGACCATCTTTTGAGCTTCATGAGAAGTCATGTGACGATAGTCAACAGCGATCCCTCCACCAAAAGTGTGGCTGCAGACCTACCGACCTAGGTAGTTACGGGTTTTTGGGCTTAGGCGGCTTGTTGCGGACGGTTGAAAAAGCATTGCCGCGGACCTCGGACAATACTCCAAAGCTATCTTATATCCCCCCTCTTTCTTCACCTCGATGCGCATGTCGATCGCATGTGCGCATCGCTAATTCTTCTTTTCATACAATGTTATTTCGAACTTTGACAGCCCGAGCTGGTGCCTCAGCTAATGTTGCAAGTCGAAGCTCACCAAGAATCTTCAGTATGGTCCAGCAATCAAAGATTCTGAGCTCCTCGCTCGGTGCACGACAGGTGAACACAATTAGCGGGTGGCTTCTTGCTATGAATTCTAATCTTATATCATAGCTTTCATCCGAGGCCACAAACATCCGAGAGAGGCGAGGCGATGATCCAAATGATGTAGTTTTCGAGAGCAAGTATGGCCTACGGACCGTCATGCTCAACCGGCCGCAGAAGCTCAACTCACTCAATGCCTCGATGATCCGAAAGATCGTGCCCCGACTAATCGAATGGGAAAAGTCTGATCTCGCCAATGTTGTCGTTATGAAGGGTGCTGGTGAAAAGGCCCTTTGCGCTGGAGGTGACGTCGCTGCGCTCGCTCAGCTCAACTCGAGCAGTGAGAAAGGTTGGCAGAAGTCGGCACAATACTTCGCCCTTGAATATAAGCTGGACCACTACATTGCGACATACAAGAAGCCCTATATTGCTTTCATGGATGGTATCACTATGGGAGGTGGTGTTGGTTTGAGTGCCCATGCTCCTTTCAGAATCGCGACCGAGAAGACTATCTTTGCCATGCCCGAGACTACAATTGGATTCTTCCCCGATGTCGGCGCTTCGTTCTTCCTTCCTCGAATGAATGGTTCTGTCGGGACTTACCTTGCGCTTACTAGCGAGCGACTCACTGGCCCCAACGTCTTCTACTCGGGTATTGCCACCCACTACCTGCATTCAACCAGCTTGCCTGATCTAGAGGCACGTCTAGCCGAACTGCGGTTCCGGGACAGCGACGGTCTGCCTGAGCGATTGGCGCTCATCAACCAAACACTTGAAGAGTTCTGCACCGGTCTGCCATATGACCAGCCCATAACCTTGAGCGGCGAAATTCGCCAGGCGATCGACCGATGCTTTAACAAGCACACCATCAGTGAGATCATTGCTGCCTTGCAGGCCGAGCGGGGTACAACAGAGGAGTGGGCGCAGAAGCAGCTCAAAACTCTACACAAGCGATCACCTACAGCTGTGCATGTGGCTCTTCGCCAGATGCGTGTAGGTGGTGAGTGGGATATCGCTGAAACATTCAAGAGGGAGCACCAGATTGCCACCAAGTTCATGCAGCATCCCGACTTCACCGAGGGTGTATCAGCACTGCTCATCCGAAAGGAAGCGCCCAAGTGGCAGCCTGAGTCCCTCGAGGCGATTGGAGGCACAAACGTGGCCAAGCCCTTCTTTGAGTACGACTCCGACAGTGAACTAGCCCTTTTCACCGATCGGACATTCAAGGAATACCCTCACCGGGAACTGGGTGTGCCATCCGAGAAAGAGATCGAGCAGGTTCTGTCAAGCGGCACATATACTCAGGAGCAGCTGGCCAACAAAATCGTGTCCTCGCGCAACGGTCGCCAAGGCATCGCTGAGGTCACCAAAGAGATTATCGCTCGCAAGACGGCAGTGGATGACCAAGGCAAGGCTGTTTGGTTGGCGGATGAGTCGCTCCCTGGAAGCCGACTGTAACTCCTCGCATACTACCAATGCTTGAATAAGTGTAAAAATAGATGCCACTACGAGATGTAATTATGTAGTGCGTGTGCTGATAGCTGAATTGCGATGTTCAAAATAGATGATGCTTTTGTACTTCCACATGGAGTCACAATAGCGCTCATGAAGTCTAGAATGATCATAGCGAAAGTGGCGAACGAGAGACTTGAAGTGGGGGTTGGGACGAAAACAACAAGAATTACTTTGGTGAGAGATGAAACGAAGGCTGAAAAGTCTCATTTTGTAGCGACTTTGTTTAGGGACATTACGAATGGCCAAAGAGGGGCAAATGCAGGGAGTGGAGGGCCAGGTGGGCGGGTATGTAAGCCTCAGAAGAAGCACTACCTCTTGTATTCCGGACAGGGCTAACAGAAGGAGGGGATAGACACAGACAGGAGAGAAACAAACGAAATGCGGAGATAAGGGAACGGGACCAGCAAGAGGATCGAGTTAGCAAACTATCTCATGTAGGCAGGCACCCGATAGAATTTATTAGATGACCTCAGGCAGAGGGCAAGATTATAAAAGGGACAGTGTCCCGCCGCAGGAAGAGCTTCGAAAGAAAGACGAGACATCTCCGTCTTTCTCTGGTTCATTTCTACCCATTTTCCCGTCATCGAAGCAAGTCGGCAGTTACTAGGTTGGTCATAGCAAAATAGCCTGCCAAAAGACTCAGGTTCGCAACCAACTAAAAAGATACGTACCGTTTCAAAGTACGACGACTTCCATTGAGACAAACGAACAAAAGGTTTCGCTTGAGATAGCAAAGCACGTGAGTTCTGCTCCAACCTCAACTTGCATTATCCGGCCCCACTGAACCGCTCCGTGTAGGAAGAGGTGGGTCAAGCTCCGGTAAACCCCCACCGCCGCCCGGGCAGCTCTAGAAGGCGAAGCATGCGCTAACTCACGTCACCCACCGCAGGCACTAAAAGGGTAATTGACAGGGGTTATTGGCTCATCAACCACTGGAGTGACACGGCGACCCTCCATCTTCTCTTCAGTTTCATTCAGGTGGAACACGCCTTTGAAGCTGCATCACAACACACACATTCAAGGCATCTGTAACTTTTTATTATCAATACTTAAAATTGGGGGTTTGGTTCCAGTTCTTCTTTTCTCTCTTGACCCGCATTCCCATCACTATCTTTTCCCCTTGAGCACTTTATTCTCTATTTTATCGTTGTCTAGCCAGCGCGCAAGACTATCGGCAAGCACTTTAACTTGATCCACCTTCGCTTCACGACGCGACTTTGGCGGGTTAGAGCGCGTCACGAACATGACGCCCGCCTCCCGAATTTGATATCACGTCCCGGCCAACGAGCTCAAACATTAAACCTCCCCACTACTATTTCCTACACATCACTGAGTTACACACTGCCAAACTTCACCTCTTAACCTTTAACTTCTTTCTTCTCGGCCGTCGCTGCCTTGTGTCTACTTACATGATATCAACCCACCATAGACGACGACGACATAATTCACGATTGATTCTTTAACCGCCGTCTCTGACCTCCCCCCTCAGGGGACTAAACGCCATGGCTTCACAAATGCCCAATCCTATTCAAGACGGCTGGAATCCCAACGGTCAGGCGATGCAACAGAACATGGAAACAAATGAAGGAGGCGTCCAAGTGAGGCCTATGGGTCGTATGCAAAATCGATGCGTCTGGTAGTTACCTTGCTAACTTGATATGCAGTCAAGGTGCATTATACCTTTGACAGGGAGGCCAGAGTCAATTGCCTTGCTAGATCAACGCAAACCCTCTTTGTTCAAACGATTCCTCTCGATGAACAGAACTCTATTGGCATTGTCGACTTGCGAGCGTGTCTCCAGGCAATCACCGAATGCAGCCCAGAACTCGGAAATCAAGATAGTGAGGGCGACTACACCATTTATGCACTCGATTATTCAGAACCAGACACCCCGTTAGTTGGACAAGGCATGCTATCATGGGCACTCGATTCAATGCGTGGTGATGAATGGCTGTCTCAGTCGCCCAAAATGGTAACTGGACGTGTCACCAAAAACTTGCTTGCCGTCTTCGGAGGAGGAAATCGCGAGACACTCGAAGTCAAGCTCAAGTTCACAGTTGGTTCCAGGCTTCAAAGGCGAGAACCAAATGTTGGCATCCCGCCCGTTGAGATGCCACCTCACCCTATGCAGCCCACGCCTTTACAACCCGCTCCACTGCAGCCTGCCTCTCTGCCACCCTCTCGCTCTGCTGAAATGGCCGTGTCTTCTGGTGCAGCAGAGTGGAGCTCTTTCATCCAGGCCAACCCCCATATCGGACACTCAGCACATGTGTCTCGAGTGGCATCACCTGCGCTTTCTCAAGGCGCACCACCACCTGTCACAATTGAACGACGAGACTCGATAGATCCCGCGATTAGTCAAGCCAACTCAGGAGCGGATATTCAACGCATAGCACCCATGCCCGTCCCTCCGTCAACGACCGCCGCTTCTACGTCAAGACCCTCTAGCAGAAGCTCTCGCAGTAGAAAGCCGCCGACAGGGCGGCCTCGCGGAAGGCCGCGAAAGAAGCCTGCCGAAGGAAACACATCAGGATACGAAGATGGCACCGAGGGCGAGGATGGCGGCTCAGTGCCAGTCAAGAAAAGAGCCAAGCCCATGAAGGTCGAAAAGGCTACTCCTAACCCCTTCACTTCAGGTCCGGAATCTCTACGTGTCACTGCTAGTACCGCTGGCTCTCTTCGAAATTTCCGTCCTGTTAATGCAAATAATGAGGCGGTCGCTGGGAATCATCTGCAGGAAGTTCCCCGGGCTCCTACTCCCGTTCCCGAGGGAGGGCCCCTGAACGGCCCTGCCCAGGGTGGCTCCAAAGGCGTCAAGCCTCGGAGGGAATCCTCGATGCGCAAGGAGCTGGGCGCTACTCTGAGCAGTCAAATACCCCCGAGACCCCTTCGTGCCTTGTCCCCGAGTCAAGAGGATGGCCGTTCTCCAGAATCGCCTGTCGAAACTCCTGCTTTTTCAGAGGATAGCCCGCAGGACATACGGTCTTCCCCCCCTATGCCACGAACAGCATCTTTCATGCGGTCAAGTCCCCCTCCTTCCAGCCCTGTTTTGCCACCAATGCCCTCCCTACCACAACAACAAATATCGAGCTTTGCGGAGAATGAAATAGACGACTTGCTGGATGAGCCTGTCTTACCAACAGCCAAAGAGGATCAGGCTTATAGCCAGCCTAAAACACAAAAAGTGATGGAAGATGTGGATAATACCGGAATTCCAACTCAAGTGTTCAGAATCGAAGATGGGCCAGAAGGCCAAGGGCTTGTTCATATCCAGAACTTCAACACCCCTTACCCAACCTCAACTCCCGCTGGGCCCTCTCAATCAGAACCCGTTACCGTAAAGAAAGTTGCCATACCTAAATTAGTTCGAAATCCCTCTCAGAAACGACCTGCAAACTCAAAACAACAACCACGAAGCTATGCACCAACTCCTCCTCCCACCACAGATGCTGCAGAAAAGGATAGCCCAGTCCCTACCACTGCATCCTCGCTACCTGATCCTACTCAAATGCAGGGCAACCAAGCTATGGAGGCAATGGAAGAAGATGCCCTCTTTGAATTAGTGCGCGCAGTCTCTAGTTCTTCTGAGCCTAATACTTCAATTTCAACTAACCAATCTACTAAAGGATCTTTACCTACTTCAAAATCAAGTACTCGCGCCATCGCACCAAAGCCCCGCCCCTCGCGACCACTAGGCAGATCACAGTCCGCAGGGGTTCTAGCTTTGCCATCTGTACCGGCAAGCGAGCCTGCCGGGCCATCGTCTCTATCACAGTCTGTCCTTGTGGAACCGCCCCGCGCTTCCATAGATACCACGACTTGTCTTCGTCGTTCCAAATCGGTCAGCGTTCCCAAACCGATTGCTGCCAGTGACCCTTTGGGACCGCCTGAGACATATTTGATCACGAACACTCTATCTACCCTGTCAGAGGCAATCTTTCCGCAGAGCGACTTCCCTCCTATGCCCTCGTCCCCGCCCTATAAATCCAACAAGAACCAAATCAAGAAGGATTCCATCAAGCAGAGGCTAGAATCTGCAATCGCAGCTGGCGAGATGCCTCCGTTCTGCACTAACTGCGGTGCCATTGAGACCCCGACATGGCGCAAGATTTGGGTTCAGGAACATGACGGAGTACCAGAGAACGTGGAGTACTCAGAGAAGCCTGGCCGGGTTACTGCCATTGAGATTCTGAAAAGGGATAAGGACAAGAACCCCGTGTCCCATCGCCTTATCAAGAAAGCGCTTGGTTTTGATGATGATCGAAATGATTGGTCGGAGAAACTTCTCTGTAATCCTTGTGGTATATGGATGTCTAAATATCACAATCACCGCCCACAAGACAAGTGGGATAACGGGCTTCTGGGCCAGAGTCGAAAGAAGCGGGGATCCGCGGGCCCTGAGTCGCAGGCAAAGCGTGCTCGTACTAAGAGTTCTTCGGTGCCCCATCCTCCTTCAGAAGTGTTCCCAGTCACAGACTCCATTGGACCAGTTGAGCGACCATCCTCTAAGCAGCCTGGTGTTGTCTCTATGGGATCACGAGTTGATGAAGATACAGCCATGCAGAATGTCTTTCATTTACTGGCGGCTGGTGGGCGTCATACTAAGAACATGAGCCAGTCAGTACCAGGCTCTTCCCATTCCCAGGCTTCCAGAGGTACTGGGACTGCTGACAGTCCTATTGAGATGGACCTTGATGATGAACTGGGAAGCACTCGACGCCTGCTCTTCCCTTCACCCCGTAAGGAGGGTACACCGAAGACCTTGGGAGAGATCGATGCCAACATGGCTAAGACAGCAGATTGTCGGCAAAACAAGGAAAGCTGCGGAAAGGAGAACGCAGTTTGCGATGCTCAGAACGAAGATCTCATCATGGATGAAGACATTGAGGCGTTGTTTAACAGCCCAGTTCGTCCTTCCACACCGCCGCCCAAATCCAAGGCCGATGCTGACTCGGCTCTCTTCAAAACCCCGACACGACCAACACCCAGTCATCGACCTATCACACGCAGTGTCTCACGATCCCTTCGATCAGTGAGAGATTTGTTGTCTCCCAACCAACAGGCGCTTCTACAAAAAACGCCAACCAGAAGTCCTGCGAGCGTTAGGCGCAGCCCACGACTGAATCTGGAGAGCAAGCTGGAGAGCGTTCTCGATACCCCCCTGAGTCGAACTATAACGCAGTTACTCTCTGAGCCAAACTTTGACTTAGCGGGTAGCAATTTGGATTTTTCCACGCTTCCATTGCTAGATACAGATCCTGCTAGTCTAGGTGACTTTGGCAATTTTCTCAGCACCGACGGCATTGCGCCCAGTTCTTCCCCAAAAGATGGTCATATGAACTTCGCCTACGGCGGTTCAGATAATGTTTGGGCTGAATGGGGCGGTATTCAACACAAAAGTATTGTCCAGGAGAAGGAGAAGTAAAGAATGGTTATAGACGTTTTCATCGCTTCAAATGCTTGTTTTTTGAGTTCTTTTTTACAGCACTGTTGGTCAACAGGTCCATAAAGAGCATGACGGTACGAATTGTTAATTTTTCTGGGACAGGCTTATGCCAAGTAGACGGCGTTTGGACAATTACACGAAAGTAACGGCGCTTACTTGTTCACAGCGGATACGATACCTTGATAGTGGCTGAGAAATGTCTGTTTTAGAAGCAAATTGCAGCATAAAAAACAATGACTGATTAATTAAGTACAATTTTGATAAATGACCGGTATATCTGCCTAGACTGTCTATATCCTATTCTTAGTTTGTAGTTCTAATCATGAATAAGGCCAGCCCATTTTATGGAGACTTGACCGTGTGCATGATTGGCAGCACTGTACCATTAGTTTCTGACCACTTAACGCGGTCTGGAATTTAGTCACCTATGATACGACGCGTCTGGTCGCGCCCACATCTAGGCCCCCTCCAGACATTTGGACTTGCACCAATGCGATCTTTTTAATCCATATACGACCTTTGTCTTTGCCGGAAATCTCGAGTCGCTGCGACCAACCCAGGTCGAGGTTTATTATCGCCCGTTATGGCCGACGAAATTGAGCGCCGATTCTCCCCCAACAAGCCGCTTGAACCTGATGTCCTCAGCGAACTAGAATCCATTATGCGCCTTCATGGCCTCTCGGCTGAGGATCTCTTTTTCAAGTGGGAGTCATATTGTATAAAACTGGATCTTGATGCTCAGGCCCTAAGTCTTGAAGTTCTTCGGAACCTCAAGCAGAGCATTCAAGATGAGCTCGAAAACAGCCATCGAAATGTCCAGATCAAGACCGAGAGAAAGGTCGTCAACACACCGAGAGGCACGGCAAAGGGTGGCGATGTTTTTGGGATGCTAGATGGGCTTGTTCCCAGCACTCCAGCGTCGGGGGCAAAGTTGAATAGGGGCGCTGCGAGTGGCAGTGCTGTTAAGAGAAAGGCGGAGACGCCAAAGGGGTTGATGAGTTCGCCAACGACAGGTATGAACGAGCAACTCAAGTCATTAAATGGACTATTGTATGTTACCTCGTCTCATCAACTGCTTTCGCCTCGCTAACACTATCTAGGCCCACTTCATTCAGTGATCGAGCGAATCCAGGAGAGACTGTTGAAATCCTAAATGATCGCCTCAATGCAGCCGAACCACCGATTGCGCCCTTTGCCGAGCCTCGAGTAAAGCTCACAGCCGCCTCAGATCAGAAGAAGCTGGGATACAAGCCATTGGCCATGAAACTCTCGGAGGCCAGTGAAATTCTCGACGATCGGATTGATAACTTCGTGGCTCTTATTCAGCGACATCATAAGATCGATGAGAACGAGTTCGGCAGTGCTGCTGCGCAAAGTACAGCTGAGGTCGTGGCTGTTGGCCGTATCGCTTCTGACTCCTCAGAAGGAAAACTGAATGCTGCATCACTGGTACTGGAAACCTCCAGACGAACGGGAATGGGCTTACGGGTGCCCTTAAAAATGGACAACATCCGCTCATGGAGCTTTTTCCCCGGCCAAATCGTCGCTTTTCGGGGTACCAACGCCTCAGGGAACGAATTTGTTGTGAAGGAGGTTCTCGAGGTTCCTCTGCTTCCCAGTGCTGCCTCTTTGTCTTCTGCGCTCGAGGGGCATCGTGAGAGGTTTCGTGGTGGTCCTGATGCTATGGATGAAGATTCAGAACCTGCACCTTTGAACATTCTCTACGCCTCCGGTCCTTATACTGCTGACGATAATCTCGATTTCGAGCCACTTCATGCGCTGTGCAGTCATGCAGGTGATACTTATGCAGATGCGCTTGTCCTCACAGGACCGTTTCTCGATATCGATCATCCTCTTATTGCCACGGGAGATTTCGATCTTCCTGAAGAGGCAAGCTTTGACCCTGATACAGCTACTATGGCAACAGTATTTAAATACCTTGTTGCTCCCGCTTTCAACCGCCTTGCAGCCTCCAACCCACAAATCACCATCATCCTTGTCCCGTCTGTCCGCGACGTATTGTCAAAACATGTCTCATGGCCTCAAGACTCGATTCCCCGTAAGGAACTCGGCCTTCCCAAAATGGTTCGCATTGTCACAAATCCTATGACTCTTTCGATCAACGAACTTGTCCTTGGTGTCTCATCGCAGGATATCCTCTCCCAGCTCCGCTCGGAAGAGGTTGTGTCTCGTGGCGGTGGGCAACCTGGCACTGATCTCATGAGTCGGTTGTGTCGGTACCTCGTTGAGCAGCGACATTACTTTCCGTTGTTTCCTCCTACAGATCGCTCCAAGCTACCTAGAACTGGCACGGAAGATGGTTTGGCTACTGGCGCTGCTCTAGATTTGAGCTATCTTGAACTGGGAGAGATGGTGAATGTCAGGCCAGATGTCATGATTGTACCTAGTTTGCTACCTCCATTTGCAAAAGTACGTCTCTTGGCTCGTTTTTTTGTCTTCATTCTTACTAATTGGACCTTAGGTCGTCGAGAGTGTCCTCCTTATCAATCCCGGCTACCTTTCTAAGCGTCGCGGCGCAGGTACCTATGCACGAATGGCATTGTATCCTCCCTCAATATCGAATGGAAGCAGCGAAGATATGATGGGCCATCAAATATACGATCGCGCTCGCGTAGAAATTGTCAGAATATAGAGCATAGCTGGGTACGTATCCAGTGCTGTATGTACTCTCACGATACACGTCAAAAAAGAAGCCAAAGGCAAGGCACATACCATGGTTGTTTGGGTATTTTTAATAGTATAACAAGAGCAGGCCGAGTTTATCTGGCATCCACCCTGCGTCTTTTGTCACTCTCATACCGCTCGTCGTCGTGTGACGTACTGCGTTTACGACGCTGGTAATCATCTCTATCATTTTCGCGCCGTGGCGAACGTGACCGTGACCTACGTCGACTTTGTCCATCATCTCTTGGCCTATAAGAGTCCCTATCCCTATCTCTTCGATCTCGGTGACCATTGTCTCTCTCAATTCGGTCATCTCTCTTACGATCACCCAGAGGAATGGCATTGGCGCCGCCTGCGCTTCGTTCGTCACGACGAAACCTGTCATCGTCGGGTCTGAAACGCTCATCTTCCTCGAATCGTCCGCCGTTTCTCTTTCGGTCATCGGCGATATCTCCCCATCGGCCTGTGTCCTCGGTTCGCATGTCCTTGTACTTTGTTGCACCTTTACGGCCGAGCTTGGCCATGTCGCGACGCTGCAGGTATTCGGGAAGGGCCTCACGGTTCCGCACGTCGTCCTGGATACGACTGCCCATGATATCTCGCTTATCCAGACCAGCAGCTTTCATCTCGTCCTGATAAAATGCTCCCTTGTGTAGATAACGCTGCATGAATGACATTTTGCCCTTGCCCTCCTTTTCCTCTTTCTGTTGCGCCAGGAACGCCTCATCTTCGGCTTGTCTTTCCTCCTCGGTCAGGTTACGTCGACGCTCAACTTCTGCAAGCTCTTGTTCGCGCTCTTCGATAATAGCGCGGGCGCGCTTCAGACGTTTGAGTTCGCGAACGCGCCAAGCTGCTTCTTCAGCTTCTGGATCTAGCCCGTCTGTTGTATCCACATCCGAGTCCTCGTTCTCGTCGTCATCCCAGTGCTTTTTCCCTGCTGCGCGAGCGGCAAGATCTTTTTTAATTTGCTCTTCCACAAGCTCGTCGGCGGCTTTCTTGCGGGCCTCTTCTTCGGCCTGCCGTGCTTCTTCCTCTTCTTGCGCTGGAGTCTTGGCATTTCCTCTTTGGCTCTTTGGTACGAATTTGGGCCGAATCATTAATCTTCGTGGCGCTTCATCCTCGCTGCTCTCTTCTTCGGATTCACTTTCCTCCTCCTCATCGTCGTCTTCTTCCTCTTCACTTTCTTCTTCCTCCTCAGTCACGAAACCTTCTTCTGCAGCGAGGCGCTCTGCCTTTTCCTTGGCAAGTCTCCGTTCTTCTGCAGCTTCCGCTTCTTTCCTTCGAGCGTTGAGGTCGACTTTTCCTAGGTTGCCTGATGAAATTTTGCCCGCGCTGGTCGCTTTCGGTGGAGGTGGAAGCGCTGCCTCATTAGACTCTTCGTTTTCGCTCGCGTCGGAATCTGAGTCAGATTCTGCTCCTGTGGGCTTACCAGCGCGATAACGCGCCGGTTTCACCGGGTTTGCTGTCATTCGTTTAGGTGGCATTGTGATAGAACGCTGAGGATGAGGTTGAGGATGCGGCGCATGCTCGTGACGTTGGAGGCTGGTAGTCAATAAATTAATGGGTCTCGGTACGATAAAGCTTATCGTGTCAGCTACCTACCCTGTATAGTCACCGTCTCGAGGATACAGTTGCTTTTAAGTGTCTATAGCCTGTTTAACTCATGTGGGGTGTGGTTGTAATATCCCTCTATCGTTTGTTTATAACTTAATATTACAGAATCATTCAGGAATGTGTTGATGGGAGTTGCGGTGTGCCATCTACTGTCGTACGCCTCTCAGTTAAGCATGAATAATTAGGTTTCGCAAGCCAAGCTAGCAAACATGAACGATTAAACAATGCTTTTTCATAGCGTAGATACTTATACGCCGTGACATGAAGGATAGAGCTATGGCCATGCCTTAAATGTTACCACGCAACGTATTCTTGTGTTTCTTAATATCCTGGTTTAGTGATAGTGACCATGATGCGTATCATTCTATCTATCTGCTCTATATATAACCCAAACAACACTCCTTTATGCCCAGTGTAATGTCGAATTTTACCTCTACTATAGTCTAGTTATTGGCGTCCAACTTCCTCAAGTCCTTTAACAAGTCCCTCGACTGTCCCTGGCAGAGTTTGGCAGTTGACCACAACACGGAAGAAGCTGCCCTTTGGACCAGGGGCATAATCAACCATGTATCCTCTGAGTATCATCTTCTCGACCATAGTCTTGGTTTGGAGTGTGTTCTCCTCTTTGTTATCGGACAGATTTCTTCCAGGGGAGTAGTAGAAGCAAACTTGCAAACAAGGGGGAGGGTCTTGCGATACAAGGACAAAGTTGTCACTCTGTTTGATGAGATTGGCAAGGTATTCAGCCTGCTCAAAGGCGTGGTCGATCTGCTTCTCAAAACCTGCAGCACCATAGTATATCCAGGCCAAAGCAAGCTTCAGACTGTCACCGCGGCGACCGCACTGCAGGGTTAGATCTGCAAGATCCCAGATATCACCGCTATCGCGCGTATGGAACAAATAGCCTGCGGCGGTGCTGTTGGCCTTGTTGAAAATGTTCATATCTGGTCCGAGGAGGAATGAGCACGTGACGGGAACGTTCATCATCTTATGAGGGTTCACCGTCAAAGAATCGGCCAGATGGGCGCCATTAAGCTTGTGCTTTTGTTGCGACGAGAAGATAGCTGGGCCTCCCCAGCTTGCATCGATATGCATCCAGAGGCCAAACTCCTTGCAGATCTTGGAAATCTCCTCAAACGGCTCATATGAGCCCATGACAGTGGTTCCAGCCGTCGAGTTCACATAAAAGGGTGTCTTGCCTTCATTCCTAGCACGAACGACCAGCTCCCTCAGGGCATCCGGCCTCAAGCATCCAAACTCATCTACAGGAACTGGCCAGACGCTGTTTGAACCAAGACCACAGATCATGGCACTCTTTTCAACTGAGTAATGCCCGTGAGCGCTTGTAAAGACGACGAAATCGTGATTACCATTGCCTGAAGCTCTGCATTCTGGGAACAAGGTGTTCCGAGCAACGACTAGGGAAGTCAAGTTTGAGGCGCTTCCTCCCTGACAGGAGATACCCCCTGCTCTTGACCCAGTGAAGCCAAACAAGTGCGCCAGAGTCTTCGCCGTGGTCTTTTCAATGACAGTGAGGGCGGGAGAAACTTGGAAGACATGGAGCTACAGGGTGTTGAGTGCTTGTTACTGATAGTATATGGGGACTGAAACGTACATTGGTGTTTAGCACTGAAAGTACCAAGTCTGACACCACACCGACCTGATTTCTCATGGATTAGAAAACGGATCAACCGATGAAGCCATGGATATTAGAACATACTGCGTTCGTGCTTGCATATAGCTTATCGAGGAAGCCCTGATCCCAAGTATTGACACTGTTCTGAAGAACTTGCTGGATAATCTCCAACAATCCCTCCTTGCCTTGACCCGAATTTGGCAAGGAAAACTTGAGTCGCTGAGCAACCTCCTGTGGTTTTTGAGAGTCTACTAAAACATTGCTTCTGGCACCAGATGAACTGAGGGGAATATCCCCTGTCGCACGCTCTCCTGCGGCGTCATCGGCAGCCTTGATGTAAGGGACAATGAGACCCTTTACAGCACCGATGAGCTGGTGGTGCAACGTCAGCGACCAATCAGCTCAGAGGTTAAGTTCATGTCATGTCTCACATCGTTTACTTCTTCAGCCCTATGTAGGGTGGTTGTGGAGGGGTTCCCGTTGCGGCTGTTTGTTGCAGTCATGACGGCTAGGATCAGACGAGAAAAGTGAGAGATCGAAATATAAGTAACTTGGAGAAAATCCAATTATCTTTCAATGAAGTACAATAGGTGCCTAGAAAGTTGAGAAATGAGGCACAATAAGAGAAAAAAAAAAACCTAAAAAAAAAAAAAAACCCAACTAATCGTCTAAGAACTTTGAGATGGACACACCATTGAAGGCAACAATGGTTCAATGTCTCGTGACTTGTGATTATTTCAGCGAGGGATTTCCCGCCCGATCAACCGAGTCTTTCCCGAACATGTTTCTTGAGCGGCAAAGTCCTAAATACCAACAGCCGAGGCTTGAATAGGCACGACTTGATACATTTCTAGCTGTATGTTAGTGGCTGAAAGCTGAGGATAAGATAGACGAAGAGGGGGAAGACCGTGAACGATAAAAAAGTTTCAGTTGCTCCTCGCTCCTCGTTCTCGCTTGCAGAGTCTTGTCTTGAGGCTGGAGCTGGGGTTATTGTCAGCTCGACTGAAACGAGTTGGTCCAACCCAACCCTTGCTCAATCTCTTTTCTCTCTCTTTCGACTTCATCGTGCTTGACCTCGACCTTGGCAATAACATTACCAGACTGTTAATTCGCTGTCCGTGATCGCGTTAAAAGTCTAGGGGACCAACGCCAGCTGCCCTTTTCGTAGGAGACAATAGGTCTAAGAGAGAGAGAATAAAGTCTCAGATCTGTGTCTTAAACATGAAGATCAGGAGCACCATTCCTTGGGTCAACCACCCACCAAACGAACCACTGCAGTCTAACTGTGAAGCTGTTTCTGAGGGGTAGGGGGAACGAACCCTCACTGTTTACATTTACCTTGACAAAAGAGGGACATTGTCTAACGACTTGTGGCCAAGATAGGACTCGAGCGATGGCTCGGGCCCTCCGAGGCTTGATATTAATGATAGGCATGTACATATTCATATCTCAGTCTTGTCTGTGCGCGGAAGTCAATTTACGGTGATGGAGAAGAATCTAAACCTTGTCATGAAACGAGAAGAGATGAGATGAGATAGCGTGGTGAGCCGGTTGAGTTCATCAGTGCGTGGGGGAGGGACGCGATTGTGACCAGAAATACGTGGTAGGTACGGATACTGAAGAGTGAAGACCAGAAAGGCAGGCCGGAATTTCATCTGGCAAGGGTTTCACTATCACTGTCACATCGCTTACACCAAGATCTGAGCAATGTTGAGCAACACTAAGCAAGTCTGCAAGACCGATAACGGACGGAGTGGCAACCCACAGATGGTTGTCGTCTGCATTGCGCATGTTGATGCTCATGCTTATTGTTATTCCCAGGATCATTAATTCCCACTCTTGGCTGTGATGAACCTGAGCTTTGACCTGACCTCTCTTGTCACTTGCATTTACATCTGCATCTGAGTTTATTATCCACCCCGATTGCGACTCTGAACTCGCAAGTTTGAAGGTTCCGAGCGAGGAAACATCTCTGTTGATCAATTGTCTGCCCCGTCCTTGTCCGTCAGGCTTCAGCTTTCTCCTTATAAGCTCTGGGCGATATCAAAACCAGTCTCTCCGTCTTCAAGTCCCCCCACATTTTCGCCGTTGGGATCTGACCAAGCCTAAGCTTGTGCTTGGGTACTGATTTTATTCAGAAGCTTATTGGCAGCTGCAACATTCATTGGATGATCAAGTAGCTCGTCTACAAGATGGCTGACGCGTTGGGATGATGGAAGAGGACGGAGCTCCGAGAGGAAGTAAAGAACTGACGAAGGCCCCTAATCTTGATATTATCCCTTGTCTTGTCACACCGCGCAAGCATACCAGCTTTCCGGGATGGGGATCGGGATGGCGATGCTGTGCTGGTGGCGGTCGTGTTACTGGAGGTTGGTTGCTTGGATTGGATAGAGACTCATCCTTCAATCGTTATATGCAGATCATAAACCGTTTCGCACTCTGCATATGAAAAAAGATGTACGGCACAAGAATAAACCAGTGCCCAATGTTCATAGCATTAATTACTTGCTGACGCCCAAAACCAACGCATTTTTATGCAGCTTTGCCTTTTTTTTAACCTTTTACCCCTGCGCCGGCCAACGCCACAAACGTCTTCATCCCTGTCGTGCCCCATCTGCCCCGTCCCCCCGGGCGCTATCCAGCTCTGAGTCCAGGTTTCCAGCTCTTAGTAGCCCCCGTATCGCACGAACTAAGAGCTCAACTCAACGCGGCACCTTCAGCCGTTTTTCCGCACCACGAACAAGGGGCAGCCAGCCATGGTTGGTATATTTTGAGAGGAAAAAGGAAAAAGCAAAAGACCAGAGACGACGTACGTGGGAGAAAAAAAAAAGCAAACTTTTTCTCTTCACTTTCACTTTTCACTTCCCTTTATTTCCTTTATCCTGTCATTCCCTTTACCGTCCGTACAGTCCTATATCGTGGCTATCGCAGCAGACAACCTCCCATTGACTCCAGAGGAAGCAAGTAACAAGACGAGCAAGACCAGGCTCCCAAGGGACACCAAAAGGGAGCAGCACCTGTTTCTCTCTAGACTTTCATCTATCATCCAATTCAACCACCATTCGTCATATTTCTCACCCTGGACTCGGCTGTCTCAGAACAAAAGAAGCCCCTCCTTCATTCACTCACTCACTCACTCACCCACCCAAAGGGAACTGCCGGCTGAGCCCTCAGCATTACACATTATCATTATCTGGCCAGAAACTCGGACCCCCAAGAATTGTCACATCACATCACATTGCATTACGTTACAGCATCGATCATCACTTCCATATTGTAATACAAACACTTACGCTCACGCAAAAACCTTGCACCCGATTGCGACGAGACACGACTATAACGATCGAAACGATATCATACCTGGCTCGACTCGAAAGACAATAGAACTCGGTTCCAACAATACAACACAAAGCTACTAAGCCTCAATACAACTCCACTACACCAAAAGGCCTTGGCAACGCGATCGCACCAAGAATCATTCTCGAATTACCTGTCATCCGATCCGGAAGCGGAGCGTTTCGGTGCCTATTGTGATCGCCCAACTGTACAAGCATACTGCAAATATCTTTCTTTTTCTTTAACGCTCGCTTTCTCTTCATAAACGATTCAGTGTAACCTCCGATATGGCGGTTCCAACACAGACACCTGTTCCTATATCTATTACGATCTGCGGTGACGGCGGATGCGGAAAGTCCTCCATTACACTGCGCCTGGTTCGCTCGCAATGGACTTCAGACTATGACCCGACTATCGAGGACTCATATAGCGTGACGCGCCGCATCGATGGTGTTACTTACCACCTATCTCTTACCGACACAGCTGGCCAAGAGGAGTACCGCGGCATGTGGGCCTCCTCAAACCTCGGCGCCGATGCTTTTCTCCTCGTCTACGATATCACATCCAAAGACTCCCTAGACGCCCTGCAGCATTTTAATGAACTTATCGATATGGAGGCAGAAACTCGTCTTGATAACGCTGACCGCGCACGTCGTGCTGGTTTGCGCTCAGGCCACGATACACGCTCCCGCACCATCCCCCCTGTCAAGCTCGTCGCCGGCAATAAGTGCGATCTGCAAGAGAGCAGACAAGTTCCTGCAGCCCAAGGTCTTGAATGGGCCCGCAAGCGCGGATGCGGATTCATGGAGACAAGTGCACGGCTGGAAGTCAACATCGAAGAGACGTTTGCATTGGTTGTGCGCCGAGTGGTTGAGGCTCGACGACTTGCTGACACAGGCTCGGACGCAGCAGAGTTTAATGCCCGCGGTATGACGAAGCCGCTGACACCTCTTCCAACTGATAGCGACACCGAGAAGCGCGCGGTTGGAGTGCGAGGACCGAATCTCCAGGGCGACAGGGTGGGAGGGAAGAAGGATAACGGCTTTTGGAAGAGCTTGCGCTGCTGGTGAAGTCGGGCAAGGGCATTGTGAGAACAGGATAAGCAAAATGCTGGGAGAGCTTGTGTGGGTTTATTGGGAGGAATATTTCAAAAGGCTTCAAAATCATTATACCAGGGATATCTTGGCGTCTTGGGGAAGGGCTTGGGCTTTTATCTTTATCGTTTTACAGAGGACGTATTTGTTATGGGGAAAGGACGTCTTCCCATCATGCGACATCATGGAGTTACGCCTGCGCGCTATTGTCTTGGTTCTAACATCGCCGGGACCGATGATACTATTTTAACTTGACCACTTTTTTGCTGCTTGGTGCGCTCTTGAACTCTGCTTGTAAGCTTGAGGCCATCAGGACACTGACCTGGAGACGAGTCTCATCGAAACAAGATGTTCAGCCCATTGCTGCTCTTTCATGTAGGATATCTGATGATGGTGCCTAGTTTGCTTTTTAGAAGAGGATCGTCAAATATAGTTAGTATATGCTCTGGAAGCCAGAGTCATCGAAAACGACAGCGAGGCTATAAAATCGTGACTTTCCACAATCACGAAAAAAACACCAAACCAGCATACGCATTGCGATAGCCACTCAAGCCTGCGGGTAGAAATCAATCATGAGGTTTATTGTCTGTAGCTGCCTGTTAGATGCAAATGCTTACAAACCCAGCTCTGCCTCTTGAGCAAATATGAGAGAAAATGTGTCACCAATAATCACACCTGCATTGCCATAAACGCCGGGCCTTTATGTCTAGAAGCGCCTTCTTACCCTCTAGCAACGTTGTAACGCCTCATCAATCCACTTCTTGTAATCAGCGTACTCCAGAGTATTTTTCTTGCCCTGGTAGCGTGTGACCTTGAGGTCCAAGTCTTTCCAGCGTCCTCGGCTACCAGTCCAGCCCGCCTTGCGGATGAGACTGAAGAGTGTTTCTTCTTTAGTCCATCCCTGCTCGGAGGCTACGTCCGGAAGGTAGGTTGAGCCATAGCGGCGGCCGCGGTCGTAGAACGAAAGTCGGATGCCGTGAATGCCAATTTCCCAGTCGAAGATGTCATCGACTTCTTCAAAATCGGTCAGGAGTGTGACTGCGACTTGGAGCGTAGGTAATTCGGACTTTCTGATCGGGGAGAAGCGAGTGTCCTGAAGGGCAGAGATAAGGGCGTACTCTGGGATACCCTCAGCTAGATCTTGAGCTTCAAATGTGCCGATACAACCGCGGAGCACGGGCTCGCCATCCTCCATTGTATTCCATGTCACGAATAGCGGGGCAGATGTTGGGGAAATAGGGAGGGAAGAGGTGCTCGTGGCAGGCGTGGAAGCTCCGAGCGAGGTCGAAGAGGAAGAAGACGAAGCGCTGGCATCAGGGATCATCAGATGTCGAAGGCTGGGATCGTCAAGGGTCTTTGGAGCAACAGGCTCTGAATCTGAGGCAGAGGCTGAAGATTCTTGAATCTCTTCCAAAGTCAGAGCTTTTCGATGGGTGAGATGAGCTTCTAGCGCCTCAAAGCATAGTAGGCAGTGATCTCTGGTAGCCATCGGGTGTAGTAGAGTGGACGATAGAGCTGGTGAGAGAGGTCAGGAGACTTATCAGAGATAAGGCGACTGAGAAGAGAGGAGAAAGTAGAAGCGGTGAGTATGCCTCCCAGCAACAGCATGAACGATACGATCTTGTCAAACGTAGAGGTAACTAAACGGAGCGTGGAAGAGCAAGGAGCAAGAGTAAGAGGAGAGGTTGGAGAGCCAAGGTGAGTGACCTTGAAATGGAGAGGTGCATCGGATGGAGGGGTAGTTCTACTTGGCTGAACTTTACTCGACGGAGTAATCAAAACAACGAATATAATTGGGCCAATAGCGTTATGAGGAGGGGTTTGGGACACTATACTGTAGATGGGCTTCCCTTCTAAACAAGTGGAATTGAATCTGTAAAGTCCGAGCCGCCAAATGAAGCTTAAGCTACCTACCTAAGGCTTCTTGGAGGTGCAAGCTTCAATGCTAGGTACCTATACACATGTATTCGTTGGATTCCCCCACGGTTCCACGGCGGCCCCGCTAGAAGTAACCGTCCCAACCCGGCATCATGGCGGGGATAAGCTACCTAGGGATGAAATATGAATCAGTCAAAAGAGATAAAGTTAACGAGATCCGAAGCGGCATACCCTTTTATGCCATTAAGGAACTTGGCAAGGTATCGCTTGTAACCTGATACCGATCCGAGTATCACCTTGTTACCGGATGTTCAAGTACCGCTAGTTTGATCGTCACCCCAGAGTTACAGACTCTGGGTGATGTTTCAGTTACGACCATGGGGCTGTGAGGATGATTCATCTCAAATGCCGATTGAGTTGCAATATTCAAACAGAATCTGATATCGTTGCCAGGCTACGGCTCTATTTATGTGTACGCTTCTTCAAAGTTCCGAGCAGATCTACGTTTGACTCCCTTGGCAGAACATCTCAAACACGTCTCGGAACCGTCTCGAGTTCCGCAACTCTCATAAACACTTACGCAGGCTCATAGCAACGAGAAGATGTATGCGGTTGTATAAGTAGTCCTGTCCTTTCTCGTTAAGTAAAGAAGTCCTCATGCTGTGCATCCCACATTAGTCGTTGTTTACCACTCTTCACTACTCTCTTTCAAGCTTCTTCTCGTCGCAGGCCGACATCTTAATTATTGTTCCCACCGAAGCCCATTTGCAACTCAACATCAGTCAAGATGCGTTTCTCTATCTTCACCTTGGTCGCCCTTGTCTCGGCTTCCTCAGCTTCGCTTGGTAAGTAAACGGTTGCCTTCCCAAGAAGCATTAGTGTTGGCTGACTATCATCAGTCCGCCGAGTCGATGTCAATGTTCCGGCCATGACAAACGCAGATGGAGTCGTTGTGCCATTCGACACAGCCGGCGTCGTCCAGCCAGCTAAGAAGCGAGATCTCGAGCAGAAGAAGAGAGACCTCGCCCAGAGGAAGCGACACATCTCTCGCAAGAGACGCGCGGTTTCTCAGGAGAAGCAGCAGCAGAAGCAATAATCAGAGAAACTGCAGAGTTGGAACCCATAATGAAGTCATGGACGGATGCCTCTTTGAAGCAGAAGCCCGAGGGCTGAGGAAACAGACAAAAGACAACAATAGTTGCAGTGCTTGGACTTGGCATGTACAGAATAGGAGATAAGGTGCGAGAGCTGGGAGCACCGCTCATGTCGTAAGGCTGGGCCTTTTGTGGAATCATAATTATAATCATCACCGTGGTTCTCTTTTGTAGTACATGTTCTTAGATGCAGTCATCCCGAAAGGATTCTGCCTAGCCAGCGTTGACATTCGAGCCTGGTCATGTGAAGCTTTTCGTCATTAACAAAAGGATCCTTCCCATGTATTTGTTTACGTTCTCCAATTTCGCTACTACGGTCCCTGCTCATGGGAGCTGACAGCATCAGACAAGTCACCAGTGCGAGGGGTTTCCGTGCGAGCTATCCTGTCATAGCCTTTTCTATGGACACTAACTAGGTGTGGACCATGGTAGTCCGCAATGGATACCAAAATAGTTGAAATATTTCATGCTTGAATGTTGAAGACAGAAGTGAAGGGTTTGTCAAATCCTGAAGCGTAGGGCTTTTGTGTTTGCTCAGCTGGAAAGGCGAACGGATGCAGATACACAATGAGCCTCTGTTACTATTCTGCTCAGGCCTTCAGTACCTCTGTCAAGCTGTAACATGCTGTGACTTGCATTCTAGGTGTCATCGACACCTCCGATTAACCTTGTAGACCCTTGAAAACTTGGTGTAACCACCATTTCACTACAATCACACTCTTTATTTCAGTGGTATATGAGTCACCATGTGAGTCTATAAGATCCCAAAGACTGGGAGTCGGTCTCTTTGTGGCTAAATGGCCGAAGCTGTGTCTGGGGTTGTTTTCAATTACCATAAGAAACCATGTTGTTGGTGGAGGGAGGATCGAGGCGCAGTTTTAAAACGTGGACAGCCAAGGTGATTTTCCTAGATTTGACGACATCAACCAAGAAAGGCATCTATTCTCGGCAAACCCATGATCTTACTCCTGCGGGCTATGGACTAACGATAGTCTAAGCAGCGGAGATAGTTCAACTCCGTTCCGTTGTTATGTTGACCGACAAATAGCAATCCATACACAGCAATGTCAGACCAACCTCTGGTCTAAGTTCCTTTCGGCCCCAACTCGTCACACCTTGGAGCTACCGCCACTCTCTGCTCTGCTTCTCAAATCCTGACGCCTGAATGCCACTATGCAGATGTGGCATTGCTCCAAGCGGGCTCCAACAGTTGAATTCCTTCTGGCCTTTTAAGCAAGATCGATCGCGGTGATTGGTTGTTTGTTGTTAGATCGTCTTTTGTCTAGGTAGCTTATCCTCAGTTTCTATTTACAGGGCTGAACAAGTGGAGTTGTTCATCCTAATTAGCTTGGCTTTTCCCGGCCGATGAAACCCAAAATCAGCCTTGCCGCTTTCGAGAACCTGGACCTGATGAGATGAGACGAGATGAATAAATGACAAAAATGCCTCTTCCTCAAGCCCTAGGGGTGCTGCGCAGCCTCGCGCTTAACCATGGCGCCAATATGGAACAGATCCTTTCATCAAACCAATGCCCCAGGGGCCGTTGAGTTTTGGCTAGGCCAGCCCTTAGTTAGGCAGTTTATGGGCAATAGCTGTTCGCCCGTTCTGATGGCTTGAGGCTTGTCAGCCCAGCTGAGTTGAGTCTGAGACTGTCCATTTCCCCCCAACTGAATTGTGGGCTACGTCTTCGTGAACAACCCCCCATAATCAACTCGCAAAGAGACCGAAACCACCGAGCCTCACTTTATTCACCTCGCTAATACAGCAAATTACTAGCCCTGACTTGGGGGCCGCAAAGTCCCTCGACCTCTGAGCTGTCACCGTTGTCACGCTGTCAGCAAAGCTCTACCGTACCTACAACAGCACTCTCAGCCGCAGCCCTCCATCAGCACTAAGCCCAATTCCAGTTGAGCAACCCCAGTATAAACTGCACAATAGTGGAGGTGGTGGCTCATTATCCCTGACCTGGCGCCATGAATATCGAAGAGGGCTGAGTTGAGTTGCGGGGACTTGGGAGACTAGACAGTTGTAGGCGGCTTTGCCCGCCGAAGAGGTTGATTCAATAAATAAATAAGAGGCTGACCCCCTTGGGAGGTGGATGCTCGCTGACGCCTGAATGATCCTTTAACGGCTAAGAAACCTAGATGCTCTAAGAACCAAACGCACGCTGGTCGACGGCGACCAGAAGAGCATTCTTATGATTACACGTTGATGACAACAGAACTTCTGTATGAGAAACGACCAACCAGTACCAATCACCATTGAGCAGGAATACTCTGGAAGAGACGGACAACTACTCTGTCGAGCCAACTGCTGAGCTTCGGCTCCAACAGAAATCACCGCAGCGTAAGAGCACAAAGAATAGGACACCCTCACGATGCTCATCAATGGAAACCATCGTGCTCAGGCACAATTCGATCGGGCAAAATGGCGCCCAATGGTTATGATCCCTACCTGGGTTCTTCAGCTAGCCTTGTCTATGTCTATGATGGGACTTTTCGCCTACAGATTAGGCGACAGTATGAGGGCGAATAAGGACAATGACAAGAAGAACGACGATCCCACAATCGAGATTGTGTAAGTCCAGAGAAAGCCTAATGTCTGATCCGATGCAGCAGTTTTAGTGACTGTGAATGATAGGTGGGAGGCTACAAATGTAGCTCTATGGTTCATTGCATCTCTATGCAGTTTCGTCGAAATCGCCAAATACTTCGCAGAGGCCTTAACGCCGTGGACCATGCTCTTCACGCATGTCATAAAGTTGACCTGCGCCATCGCCACTCTCGCGCTTGATATAGTTGTCTACACCGAGAAACACGACAAGCACTACTCCCTCGTTGCTCTTGGGTTAGACTGTGCTTTTATGTAAGTTCCCGGTATCTAGCTTGAACACGAATTGTACTGACTGGCGCTACTTTAGCATCACCTCACTCGTCCTGGTCTTCTACTCCGTGCGAAGATACCGTCGCCTTTCTGCTTACGACGATTATACACACCCTGTCAATGTCAAGCCCTATGGCTTCAACGACGACCTTGAGCGTGATACTTCATACGCTCGACAGTCTACCGACAAGCGCTTTTCTTCAACATCGTCGCGAGCTAGCATCATCTCAAAGCGTGAATCTGTTGAGATGGGCACCGTCCATCGAACACCAAGCGTCTATTCACACAAGCGTGACACTCAATTTGACGACTATGTAGCACGTCGCGGCTCCGCCACGAAAGAACGCATCAGCAGCGGAGACTTCAGTTACGCTGGAGCTCAGGGCGAGGCTCAAGACTTTGGAGCAACACTTACACCAACTCGTCCAAGGGGCGCCAGTAGCGGCCGAGCAGCGAGCTGGACGAGCGACCGAGGTCTCGTAGCTGTACCAGAGGAGGATGACGACACAACAGCTGGCAAGGAATCCAAGACAGAAAAGGAAAAGAAGGATCGCGAGGCTCTTTTGGGCAACACTCCTCGCGAGAGCATTGATGGCCTAGTTGTACCACAAGAAGCCGACCTGTCAGAGCCCAGGTGGCAGCGCGAACAGTGAAAAAGGGAGGGAATGAGAGTGTTTCATTGACAAGGAGAGTCTTGGAAGACTTACACGGGAAGAAGACGATTTGGTCTCAATCTCCACGACTGTATATACCCACAGGAGAATTGGCGTTTCAGGGGTGTTTAAGCAGCATTGAAGGCTGTCTGTTTCGTGATACTTAGCAATGATAGATGCAAATATTTGCTCCAAACCTGAGTGTGAAAACAAAAGTTTTCCTCGCCAATTGAGGCCAACGTTCTAAGTTATTCTTTTGGTTCATGATACATTTTTTTCCAGTATACGGATATGTCATAATGAATTCCACCAGGTCGATGCGTAAATGACTAGCCATTTGGGAATGTGTTGCCAAGTCAAGACAGGGTTTCACACAAACATCCTGGTTTGTCATCTTGATGGAAGTCAACAGCATGTGAAAACAAGATCAAAAGATCGATGCCGTAATGGGAGCCCGCAAGTTTGTATATGATCTGGACTTACAAATCTATATCTGGCCATCCCTTCGAAATAACAAAGCTGAGCAATTTCCTAGAGGTGGCTCAAGCACAGAGCGAGATGAGACATTACACACAACTTATCAAATCACGGGCCGTGGGAAGAGTTGATTATCACAACTTCGATATTCTTTCTCTTTACATATTTGACGTTTATAAAGCTCCAACATGAAGAGTTCCCATCTCGATCTCAAGCATGACAACATCAAGGGAGTTGAAGTGAGATAACATTATCAAAATCTCCAATTTAATTAGTCTCATGCACACCATCATATAGTGCCTCGAGAACAGGCCTTTCTTTGTAAAGATCGGATATTTAAGCAACATCATTGTGATTATGTCCATAATTTAGCTTGGTTCGTGATTTCAGTCGTCATACCTATCATTACAAACACATAACATAAAATTTTGACGCACGTCTTTCTCCATCAACTCAATTCCATGCATTACGTCTTGCCGTTCTCATATTAGATACACAATGAGGCTTTGGAGTGCCAATTTCTTGAATGCGCCGGTAAGGCATACAGCCAAATCTTTGCATTATCACCTCACCATCGAATTAGGGTGTGATCAATATTATATGAGAACTCGGATCCTTCTGGCTTTTCACTGCGCTAGATTAAATTTGATTGTCTTGATATCTTGGTCACCGTTCAAAAGCGGAAAACTCGCTCTCAGCTAGAACTCAATGCTTCTTCATGACTATCTCTATACGCCTTATGGTCCCCCTTTGAGTTTCTTTGGACTCTGTGTACTATAGAGCCCGCAAAGTATTGACTACTTTCTTGTCGCATGGGTCATGCCCAACACCTACTAGAGACTTCTGTCCTCGACGCCTTTTTCTCGTTGCTAATGGAGAGCTATGAAGGCATCTGAACTCAACCCGTATCATGCGTTCCTTGTCTAAAAACATAAAAAACATAAAAAAAATAAAAAATAAAAAAAATATTCTGATACTGTTAGAAAGGTTCGTAAGTATCTCAGCACATCAGTTTCGTTACCTTTGAACGCACTTAATCAAGCCTTCATCAAAGCTTAAAACAGGCCTCGAAATTCAAGGTCAATAAGAAACCAAAGTTCTGCTTAACAATGCAAATAATAGCACAATTGGCCCATACATACACTTGAAGTTCACTACGACCTCCGATGTATTGTCAATCTCCCCTTTCGATAGTGTGTGGTTCCTTACAGATCATACACGAGTGTAGTTATGCTCGCTACACGTTTACTAATGTCTTCTTTTAGGCATGCACACTTGGGCGAGTTGCGGCACATTAAGGATTGAAGACAAAAAGACTTGGAGGTTTGGGAAAGAAGAGTCATAAAGTGAAGCTATGTCTAATAGAGGAGCATTTGAAATGGTGAGACGGTTAGTAGTAGGCATAGTATACCTTTCTGCAGGTTTGAAAAGGATGAAATAAGGAAGGAGATATCATTTTAATCACAACGATTTACAACACTACCCCCCAATAGTCAGTATATTCAAAGCACAAGGAAATCGAACTTCTGATTCGTATTCTTTGTGTCTCCGAGATCTCGTTGAGATGGTTCAACAAGTACTCAAGGTGGAGAATGATCGGCCGATGAGTGCGGGATTCACAGGAGTTTTCATGGAAATGATGATAATTTCTATTATGTCATCCCTTTACTCTTTCTGATAATAACAGTGATCCACCCTTGAACTCAACTCCCAATGTAAGTAGATGTATGCTCGATACAGCTCCAGCGTCGTCTATCTCCTCAGAGGTCTCTCTTTAATCCAGAACGCCAACAAAAATGATACCACAAGGTAAATAGAAATCAACGCAAGTGATGAAATCCCTGCGATTTGGTAACTTGACCGAACCTGACCTGCCAAATGAGGCGGTGGTTCTTTGATATAGTCGAGACTCTGACAGACTTTCTCCTCAATCTTATGCGCTTCTTCCCCGTCGGGGAGCCGAGCTGCCAACTGTATTCGAAGAACTTGCTGAAGTACAGAAGATCCAGTGCTGACACCTATGCTAGCCCCGAGGGATCGGAAGAGATATGAGCACGCTACGACTACAGCAGTGTCTTCAGCTGCAGCATTTGCGAGCAGACCAATAAGCGTTGTAACAAAAGCTAAACACAGTTAGCAAGGTAGATCTCAGAGTACACCACCAATAGCCTTTATCATACCACAACCGGCTCCGAATGATATAATAATAAGACCAATATTCTCTCCGGCGGTTGAACGGAGCCAGACGAACATTGCCATGGGGATGACTGAAATGAGGACGAGTGTGTTAGCCCATAACGTTATGGCGTAGAACCTTTCCGTTCTCTTGATGATCCAGCCACCTAGAATTGAAGCCGTGACACCTGCAGTCATGCCTGGGACCAGCAAGGAACTACTCCGAGTAGCACTCAGGCCCTGAACAGCTTGAAAGATGAGAGGTAAAAAGAAGGTAGTCGATGTCTGTCCCACCCCTGAGAAGAAACCCACCCCATAGCAGGCGAATAAGCTACGATCAAATATTGTATGACCGGGCGCGATTGGATGAGAAGCCACATTGATTTCGATCAAAATAAATAAGGTAAACAGAACCGGAGTTGAAGATAGGGTGACGACAGTATTGATATGTGATCATCCGAGGTTAGAGGCAGAATCCAGACCAAGGAGGAGAGCAACTACAGCCGCCATGAGAGTGAAGGCTCCGAGAAAGTCATCTTGCGGACCTTGGCAAGCCAGTGATCGTGTTCAACAGGTGGAAGATCGAGGACGATATAGACGGCTACGAAAGCAAGGGAACACAACGGGACTCGGCTAATAAACGACCTAAAGAGAGCGATTAGATGTGTCTGGATAACATGCTCCGCCAGACTCACCATCTGCTGTTCATATCTCTTCCCTTGCTAACCTTTAAGTAAAACGGGAGCACAGGATACCGTAATACTACTGTCTGATATCCACTGGTGAGACGTTTTCCAGGCCGAGAAGTTGGGAGAGGCCAGAGTATTTAGCAAACTTTCGACGTGGCGATTCTGCAAACAAGATATTGGCCTTGCTTATTGGTTGGATCTAAAGTCACAGCCAGATTCAAGCAGCCATCAGACGGCGTCATCGGAGAAACAGATCTCATTATAGGAAGTCGATCTATGATAACAAGTGAAGCTCCTCGAAAAAGGAGGAGCACTTGTATCTCAAATTATGGTGAATTCTCCTTCGTGTAACTAGTTCAATCTGTTCTTGTGAAGCACTCGGCGACCTTCATCTCTGTCATCCATTCTGTATCAAACCTCTTATTTTATTCGTATCACCACAGGATGAAACCTTTGGACTGAGGGCTAATGTCATCATTCTCACCTGTCAGACACCCGGATGTTAAATGTCAGCGACTTATACTACTGTTATGCTTAGGCCAGGGGATGGTGGTTAAATATAATTAAGCCGCAATTTCAAGATCAACCACTATTCAAGACTGATAAATTCGATGACGTTCCTGCCACAAGAGCGAGTGCATAAGATGTACTACGAATGAACAAGAAAAAGAACTTAAGCATTGAAATCATTAGAAACAATGTCAAGGCCAATGGCCATTCAGCATGTAATGATGCAATACCTTGTACAACACATCACATCGGTTTCCTTATCGTTGCAAGTTTATTATGCATCCTCGTTGATCGACGTAACGTTTATGCTGTTCGCATCATCTACGCTATGTGGCTACGTGGGTTTGTTCACATGGGATTGATCTGAAACATGGAACATTCGACCAATTTTGACAACAGGGGCTGGTTGCTGACTCTGCCAAGATTACCGACCAAGGTCAGAGGCGAATCGCGCCAAATCTCAGTGAGCTAGGTAGAGACGAGGTCTCGTCATAGCCGTTTCCCCGCCGCTGGTTACACCGTGCTGACTGATTCGAAAAACTCTGACAGTTCTGGACGACATTTCAACATTACAGGCTCGCAGATGGTGGATTGCCATGCTGCAGCTTCAAATTACCTGTGGAGATGCTTGGGCTCCGGAGGATGGATCGCCCCGAATGTACACAGACAGGGGAGAGAGGTGACGCGTTGGGCGATCAATTGCAAGGGTCGGTAAAGTACAGTACATATCGGCATGATCGGGCAGTTGAACTGTGGCGTTCTGCTGCAAATGTGAGAGTTTTTAGGACTCGTATAAGCAAATGAAGTACATGTTAGAGTTCAAGAATGAGATTTAAAGATATTTTTGCATCTTCCGGACGAGGGAGAAAGTCAAAAGGCAGAAGATAATCTTTCAATGTCTGAGTCAGGTTGACATAACGTAACCTTGGGCATTGATTGACTGGCTGTATTCTTCCTTTGGCACAAATAAGAACAGGTGGATGGTGAGACGAGATGAAGGAAAAAAGCAACACCTTGTGCATATTACTTTACGAAAGGGACACGAGGAAGTGCTGCAAGTATCCTTATCAATCCAAATTGGGAGACATTTGTAAGACTGAATTGTTGAGTGTTATACATGTGTAACTCATCACAATTATAATAAGAAGTCATTAAACTCTAAAAGAAACAAACATCGAACTAAATCCATACCATTGAATTCTCGGTGGTGAAATCACCTGATTGAGTTTTTCGTCCGAATTGAATTGAATGCCGTTGGATCTAGTTTAATACATGCAGGGGTGAGTAGTGACGTGGATTCAGCTGCAGTGAACCTGAATTCCCCGCCCAAGAGTGACAGGGGATCAAATCTACTGGTTGTTTCAGCTGCCATGGTCTTCGTCCCCAGGTCCCCTGCTTCCGGACGCCATGGACAGAACTTGACGAGCCACATGCAGCAATGCAATGCCATGGCTCCCCAAGAGGTTGAGCTGAGCCTTGGGTGGGCAGAGAGTCTGCGTAAGCCACACCAAGCCTCCCTCCGCCCATGCCGAGGCATGAGCCAAGTACTGTACATTGTGAGATTGCCCACGCAGTTTTGCTTGCTTTGCATGATGCTAACACGCATCCAAGTCCCAACGGCTTGGTCGAGAGATTGCCCCAGTTGAAGACGGCGTGGGTGTGTTTCTGATGAAACCCTAGACAAGCTGTAGAGGGCCCAAGGAAGAGATGCTCGTAAACAGGGCAGGACATGAACCAAGAACGAGAAGGATCGACTCGAGGCCTCCTTCCTTTCTTTTCTCCCACGATCTGATCTTGATTCCTTCCACTGTTGTTTTTGTGCCTGTTTCGAACAATTCTTTCATCCATCATCATCAACTTGTTTTCCATTAACTATTACTCCTTTATTTCCTTCTATCCACCTTACATCGCGCATTGATTGCACTTGTGTACTCACATTCACAGCTCGTCCCACTTGATTCAATATCAACCTCGAGATCCATTCTTTGCCGGTTTCACTCGTTGACCTGTCTCTTCTGTCTCCCTCCCCCCACTTGAATTGGTTTGAATCTACCTGTAAGCTCCCTCGAGGGGTGGCTTTCCCGTGATCCCCTTCCATATTATCAAAAGGATTCCAGGGCCCGGCATTTCATACGTTTTACCAGCCTTTGCATTGCTGTGTTGTCGCGTCCCTGGTTTCACCTGTTTTATCTTGCCTCAAGTTAAACAGCATCCCCCTTACTCCTGTTCATAGCCTGTCGTCCAAGGTTGACACGACAGCTTCCGTTTCGTCATGGCTATCATGCTGAATCCAAATTCTCTGCAACTGCCTAAAACTGGCTCATCTCGCTGGTCAAAAGCCCTTCCGGATGTCCCAGGTCCTGACGATCCAAGTTTTTATGACGATTATTATGAAGAACCTTCCCCTCGTCTACCTCCCGCCAAAGAGCTTCCACCACCTCCGCCGCGCTCGACCAGGATAGCCAACGCGAAGTCGTTACTTCCATCACTGCCGCCGTTACATCTGCTTGCGGCTGATTCACCTCCATCTGGTCCGCCGAAAATGGCTATTCCACGCCGGCCCATTGGGAAGCTGCCTGCAAACCCACCACCACTACCTCAGAAAGAGCCGCAGCAGCCAAACTCACCACAGATTCCCCCATCACCTTCGGAATCACTATCGAGTATTCTGTCGGCATATTCACGCTCGTCCGGCGAATCCCTTGTCAAGTCGCCTTACGAAGCTAACGACAGTGTTCGTCAGAGTGAGGCGATCTCATCACCGAGCCACCAAGCTCCACCCACCAACACCAACACTGGCACGTTTGTTAATCCCTCCGCCCAGCAACAACAGCATCATTATCAACCGCCGCAACAGTATGTTGCCCAGAAGCTACCCGCCAACCACATTCGGCCACCCCCACTTCCCTCTAAGGACACTAAATATCACCTTCCAGCCACGCCTGCTCCGGTTCGAAAACCAGTCCCAGAGAACAAGCTGTCTGAACTGAACTCGGCGTCGTCGCCTTCCCAGCAGCCTCAACCTCAGCTTTGGCGTCGTCGGTCGTCAAAGGCCGAGCGGAGCCTTGAGCTTTCCGACCTAAAGCTTGTTGCTAGCCACGGGTCGACTGCTGCAACGCAGCCAGTCGTCGCGCCACCACATGTTCAACAGCAGCTTTCTTCAAACGGACCTAAAATTTCCACAATACCAAACTGGCAGCCTGGGAGCACCAACCCCATAGCTCCTGCTGGTCAGGACTCCCAAACGCCGCTAGCCGCTGAGCAGGTGCCCGACACTCCAACCATGGGGATCAATAGTTCGAAACTGAACCGTCTCAAAGGGAAACTCCATCTTCATCGAAGGGGGAAATCATCGGGGGACACAAGCAAGTCTCCTTCAACGCCACGACCTGGTGCAAACCGCCCTCCCACGCCTGAGTATCAGAAGGAAGATATCAAGACCCCTGTGGTTGATTCTTTTGTTTCGCCTTTGTCGCCTGCTTCATCACCGGAACCCGCTGCACAGGTGTCGCCAGAAATTTCAACTGACGCCACACGTACATTTCCTCAAGCACAAACCGAAGAAAATCTCAGAAGTAATGGTAGCATCATACGTAAGGCTATGCAGGTCCCTAGGCTACCGAGCCCTTCGGAGGACAAGACGGTTTCTGCATCGCCAGAGGCGGCATCGTTGCCACCCTCGGTCACTGATTCAAGGGGAAGTCTAGGATCTTCTGGCAGTGACACCGCTGTTCACCAAGTCCAGCCTCCTACGGAAGTTACAAATCGATTCCCACCACGTCATTCATCCGTAAGGTCGAATGCCCCGCCACGACAGTTAGCAGTTGAACACGATCCGAGGCTGGTGCCATCCGAGTCCCAGGGACCCCTTTACAGAGGCAGAGATGGTACCCTGTACCCTGAGATGAAGGTACTGCAGGAACCCGATCCGCGTGCGGCCTACTTCCCCAAACAGTCCGAGTCACCTATACCGGAGGGTACCATCTTCAAGGCGCCGCCTCTGAAAAAATCTCATTTCAATTGCTACCATGGCCATAAGACGATGAACCGCCGGACCAACAGATATTATCCATTGACTTGCCAAACGTGCGACAAATCGGATGTTGAAGATCGATGGACTTGCAGTTTTTGTCATCTACGAATATGCGAGCACTGCGTCAAGAAGCTTAACAACAGTGGAAATGACCTGCGCCGACTGGTCGGCGGCCCACAACTCGCATCATAATTGACCTCCCACGAGCGTTGCGACGAATTATCTCTTAATATTCCTCCCTCATTTACCATTTTATCTCATCGCCAGATTAACCGCACTTATTCATGCTCTTTCCTTTGTTACGTATAGATTCTCCTCGCACGTTTGATCAGAGTCACGCATTGCATGTATTATATACGAAAAGGCCATGGGAGGGTAGGCCAGGACGACAACATAGACAGTACGGCATAATTTCGTTTATCGCGACCTAAACGACACCTCATTTGCTAGCAGCAGCATGTTTACGATCTTAGGGAATAGGGGGAAGATGAGCCAATATTGCCCATCTTTGTTGGTATGATCTGGTAATATCGAAAAGGAAAATGGACTCATGTTCGCTGCTTCGCTGAGGCAATCTGTTACTACGGATGTTAATGCGCTGACCTAGAAGGAGCAGCTTGATTAGATACTTATCAATGATGAAAACATATCTCGATACAAAAATTGACTTCCCGAAGATGCAGGCCCAGGCTCAACTCGACGAGTATGTAGACTGATATGAGTGTAATGTTGATGCTCACGAGATGTTGTCAAAGCAGGATTGGTGTGCACAGATTCTACTATGTGGTCTACTTTTTTATTCCCACGGCCTTTGATAGTCCAAAACTCAACTAACACAAGCTCTTATGCAAGAGCAGCATCCTTGATATGTATGCTTAGGTTTGAATTCAGATAGGTTTTGTCTAGTAACTCCACGCGTGTGTTCAAGTCAACCTCCACTGTAACTAGAGACTTACCGAGTCCGCTAGTGTAGCACCGCCAACCTCCACTCGGTCCTTGGCTCAGGGCAGGTCCACTCTCTTACCGTATTGGTAGCCCAAGCGACCCTGATTTCCCCAAGCTTCATCACAATAAACATTCACTTACATACTATCAATCCCGACCCCGTTTAATCCATCGTGCGACAGACTGTGACGGATGTCACTATGTCCACGCTACAGCGCTCACGGTCACTTCGAAAACCTGCTTCTTCCACCGCAACCACTGCCACTGCTAATGCGAACGCCCCTGACGGTTCACCGAGTCGCCTTCCTGTAAAGCCCTTGACTAGAAGTGCGACGACATCTAACAATGCGAGAACATTAAGAAATGGAGCAACCACAGGACTCTCCAGGACGACGTCTGTTCGACAGCCTGCTAAACCAGTAACATCCGAGCCTGCGAAGAGGGAGACTCGATATCCCCCCTCAACCACAACTACAAGACCTCGACCAGCGGTGAGACCGACCTCGGCAGATGGCCCGACTCAGACAACTAGAAAGGCACCCGCCCCTACGCATACGCGCGCAAAGAGTACTGCTACTGGCTTGAGAAATGCGCCAGTCTTGAGACCTCCTTCTTCTGGTTCGTCAGCTAGCAGCACCACTACCACAACAACGACCACTCGTCCTACTCGGTCGTCGACAACTTCCACCAACGAGAAGCTCTCAGGCGCCGCACCGCGCCTTCGCCCAGCCTTCTCAACTCTCCAGCAACACTACTCACCAGCCAAGTCCTCTGCGCCCAAACCACTGACAGCAACATTTCTCGCTCCGCCATCGCCGTCCAAACTTCCGGCCAACGTCGCTGCATCAGCCGAGACAAGTCGGCTGCAAACCGAGCTTCTGCAACTTCATCTTTTGCACCGAGATGCACCGACCGTTGATGCTACATGGAGGGCTAGTGCCCAGCGCAAACTTGGGGAGCGATTTTCAGAGCTTGCTAGCGCGAGCAAACAGATCGATGACCAGGAGAAGGCAGAGGTTGAGAGGGAGAACATCCTGGCACTCCGTAAGTGGGCTGTTGGTGGTGGTCTGGAAGAGCGCATACAAATCCTGGATGCAGCCATAACTGGTCTATGGGCGCTGGAGGAGCCCGGTGGTCGTTATGCTAGGGTTGTAAGGCGATTTGAACGATGGGTTGATCGCATGTGCGAAATCGAAGAAGCGAGACGTGCGGGCGGAGCTCTACTCCAGGAGAGCGAAGTGCTGTTTATTGGCGAACTTGATTCTGCATGGAAGGACGAACGCGCTGGCTTGGTACGACGATTGGATACCATAAAGCGACAGCTTGATCAATTGGGAAATTTTGCCCATGATGACCAAGAGGGAGAATTTAATGATCAATCAAGTCTGAAACGTACGGTAGAAGGGTCAAGGGAGCTTGTGCAGGGCATGCTGACCGAACTGGCTGTCATGGATGATATTGAGCGGGATGCGCTTGCGCGTGAAGATGAGTGGATTGAGAGAATGAACCGAGACGATGGAGTGGAAGATACCCCAAGAGCCGGAGCAGTTTGGAGAGCCGTGTAAGACATTGTTTCAAGTTTACGATCGTTCCGTTTGCGGGTTTTGGACACCAGATGAACAACATATCACCTAGATCAGCGACATCACAGCAAATGATGCACTTTCTTCATGTTACATATAGACTCATTTTTTATCATGTTTGGGACTCATCTGCTCTAGCTACGTCAGTTGGCCTCGAAACGAGAATATGACCAGCAGAACGGGCCCTCTATCACCCCCTTGTGCGTACTGGCATAGATCGATCGGATATCAAGTTAAAACGGACATTGGTAAATCAGCCACAATTCTTTCAAACTTCTCTTCTCTAACTCGAAACCATGGTTTTGAAATTTGTCTGGTTCTTTTTAATGTGATTTTTCGGTGTCGTAGCATTTGAGAAATTCCCTCCCTCGAAACAAAACGCCTCTAAATGATGCCCACGCAAAAACGAAATCGTTAGGATATAGCAGTCATAAATGGTGCTTAGGGGTTCATCGATCAGGGCCGGATGCGATATAGCATTACCGTCTATATCCTTGCCGATTTGGAGATTTGATGCGTCATATGGTGTTTTAAGTCCTCCTGATATCGTGAGGGGCGTTAAAAGGAATGATGAATTGAAGCTGAGCATCCAACTCCCCTGCGATTTTCGCACGATGCCAGACTCCATCTAGTGCGATAGCAAGTTGACGTGGTTTGCATGCTATGGTGAGTCAGGCTAAAGCTCAAAGACTGGGTAGAGGTGCTTGTTATTAAAGCTAGCTTGGGTAATGGTATCATAGGAAAGCCCTTCGCGGAAAGCTGACGCCCTCGACAGCAGGCTCGTCAACAAACCAACTGCAGCGTTCACCAGTACCCTCATTGACAAGAGTGCAAGGCAGACCACCGTCGGTATCGAAGATCTGCTTCATGATGTCCTTCTTGCCGCCACCAGTAGCGACGAAAGCGACACGAACGGAGTGGTTGACGACTGGAAGAGTGAGGGTGATGCGCTTGGGAGGAGGCTTAGGGGAGTCTTCAATGGGAGCAACCCAGGCGTCGACTTCACGGAGCAGTTCATGGCCAGGGAAAAGGGAGCAGGTATGTCCATCGGGTCCGCAGCCGAGGAGGAGGAGGTCGAAGATAGGCAGACGGACCGAGTCGCGGCTGGCGAAGCTGGCGACGAGTGTCTTCTCGTACTGGTCGGCAAGCTCTTGCAGGTCGTTCAAGTGTTCTGTGTCGATGGGGTGCACGGTGGGCTTCTGGTCCTCGGGGATCTTGTCCAGAAGTTCCTTCTTGAGAAGGGCGTAATTAGAGTCTTCGTGGTCGAGGGGCACAGCGCGCTCATCTGCAAAGAAAATTTCCCAGCGCTTGAAATCGACGACATCGTTGGGGCCCGAAGACGGGGCCAGGAGGGCTTGGGCGAGCGTCTTTGGGAGCGAACCACCAGATACACCAACTTTAAAAGCGCCGTGCCGGGCGATGCCGGCAGCTTGGCTCTGGATAACATAAGAACGCAGCGCCGGTGCGAGGGCGTCAACATTGCGAAATGCGAAAAGGTTTGGTTGTGTTTTACCCATGGTGACGTTTGTGGTGCGGGTTTTGAAGCTTGCGGTGAGTTGTGACGATGTGGGAGAGGGAGACGAAAAATGACGGAACAACGAGAGAGACGAAGAAAGACCAAGGTGCGTGGTTTTCCTGCAGCTTGGATTGTATCCTCGAAACGGTTGAGAGAAGATGTAAGTGTGTCAAGGGTATAAAGTAGGTAGGCAAGGCAATTGACTCAGATAAATTATCAGGACGTTGTTTAAACGTGGTGGGATAATTTGATAATGCTGTAGGTACAGTCTAGAGGCTACAAGAGGCGGGGTTCCATGGAAGTCACAGTGGGCCTTTTTTTCTACTTCGTTTCTGGTAGGTACGATAGTGTTGGGTACCTACTTCGTCATCACAGTGGATCAAACTCCCAGTCGGTAAATGTCGACCCAGACATGGAGTAAGAGCACTTAAGACGGGGAAGGACCTCCCCACGAGTAGGGTAACTTACTTGCCTGACCGTGGGTGGGCGGAGAGACGGGGTTGGGAGGAGCGAAAACGGTCTCACAATGGCTTCCTTGGTGCCTATAGTGCCCTCAATAATCAGAATGATGAAGCTTAGTGGGAGCTTACAGTTATGTCACTCTCTGGTACAGAAGACGATATGATGAGTGCAGTGGCGTGCTAGACATCTGTAGAGTACTGTACGGCAAGGTACTATGTAGGTAGTTAGTTGGGCTTTTACTTTTTCGACACTGGCATATCTGAATCGTGTATGGCTCGTTTCTGTTTCTAGATAATGCAGGTCAACCATGGGGCAGTTTAGCCGCGTGGTGTCCCGTTGAGAAAAGCTTATCGGGTTGCCGTTTGTTCCCAGTTATTGTTAACAAGAGGTGGCATGGGGAAGGACTTGATCTTGGTGGTAGGTCCCGTCGAGGAATCTTATCAATGATGAAGGCTGATGAGAATCGTCATCTAACCTGCTTGGGAATCTTAAAAGAGAGATATTTAAGCATATTAGATGTGACTTACAGTGGCTTGACATGTGGTCTTAAGTTGCTGGCGTGCTATTGAGCATTTGAGCCCTGCCTAACCTAACTAACCCTTGTTGAAGCCTTGGAAGCCAAGCGACCTAGGACTGCTATGAAGTAACCAAAGTAGCATCATCATTACTGGGTGGTGACACAGCATAGAGCCAAGAGTTAGCCAGACAGCTCTCCTTGACAGCTCCGGATTTCGTCGTCGGTGTCGATCGTTTTTGGTCCATGGCTAGATATGTGTTAAACGATCAATTATCTATCGTGAATACCGCAAAAGAAGCACGGGCCGATTGAGCTGGGCAAGACGTCTGGACTCATGCAAGGAACAAGCAGTATAAACGGCCAAATCTGACGTCTTCTCCCGTCATCTTCTGATAAGGATACCCAGGTGTAGGGAGCTTTCCCGTGGCTTGAGGTAAGGGTACTGTAGATAGGGTCAACAGTGCGTTCTCAAGCATGTGCTTGTCTGGCTCGGCGGAGCTTTTACTGTCGGACGGGTGTTGGCATGACGTATGTCTGGCAAGAGGGCACAACGTTAGGTTGGCTGGTTTCTCGGCTGGTTTAGGCGCGCCGCTAGCTTTAACTACCTACCTAGGTAGCTCTTGTCTCATGAGGGAGGGAGGCTGTCAACTTATACCGGCTTTATTGATTACCTTTGGGCAGAGCATTCATGGGTGAAAAGAGGCATGTCATTCTTAGATCTAGTATTAATGGCCTGTCGTATAATTACTTACCTACGGCGCTTTCTATTCAGTGTGCATCACTATGGGTGTATGTGTATAAGTCGCTATGAGCTCCATCATGGCTGGCAGAATTTTCCAGGGCAGATGCCGGCTGGTCAAACCCTCGTCCATTGGTCCCTGGTCTGCCCCTCCAATGGACCCCTCCAAGATTCTGACCCCTCCAGCCCCTCTATTTATGCAATTCTCAGGTGAATAGGTATCCATGTAGGAAATGGACGTCTCTAGAAGCCTCCAACAGCTTCATTTTCCGTAGTCCTCAGGTCATTCGTGAATGCCAAGATTCTCATCGAGGAGCATCCGCTTAAACCATATATTCCGCGTCGCCTGATTTGTACCCGAGCTACAGACCATGCTGTCCAAGAACCATTTCAAGATCTCCAAGACTGAGGGGTAACAACAAGTCTCTCAAGATCGTGTAAGAGACGGCGAGTGTATCTTGTCCCTACTACACTCTCATGCATGCAGGGCATTCATAGGCTCATTGGCAGTCGAATCGACGTCGACTCAAGACAATGGGTTCGTCAAGTCGGCATCCAAGAATGATGACTGAGAATCTGAGGTGAAGCTGCACTTCTGCATGTTCTTTATTATTCCAGACTTAATTAGGAAGCAGTTTTGGGAAACAGGCAAGCCACTTGACCTGCTACATACCTATGCTGCACAACACAAAAATGTTGTTTCTGCGATCGATCTCAAGTTTTCCCTTATAGGTGCGATTGGTCGCTGTCCTTGGCCATTGGACACTCTTAAAAGAGCGGCCCGGCGAAGCTGGCTCATCGGAGAAAAGAGCTTGATGAAAGAAGAAGAAAAACGACATCAATTCGGTTAGTCATCCAGTTCCCTACGTAATGATCACACCAGTTTGGGTCCGGAGGACCCTAATATTATGGCTCCCTTGACAATATCGAAGCTCAAGCCTTTTGGTATTTGACAGCTGCGAGTCGAGCCAACGTGGGAGGGGTGTGGAAGGGACTTTTTGGCCCACCTGTGGGACGTTCTGGGTTTCCTCCCCGTTAATTACTGAGTTTGGGGGTTCAAAAATTGAATTGGAGGTTGAAACGGGATGGATGGACCCTGCCCTGGCGATCAAATCCTTAACGGACGTTACTTCTCTGGCGAGTCGTGATCACACCGCACACTTCTCAGTTGCACTTCGTTCTCTTGTGACCCCCGGAACCTTCGCTCCGGCATCTAACACCAACCAATATCTGTAGCCAACCTTTGGTTTGGCAGTTGGAAATTGCCAAGCCTGTTTTCTTTGATTTGGCCAACTGTCTTACCTACCTTGCCTGTTTACCTATTGAAAAAAAAACCCTGTTTTATCTTGGGCAAAAATATCAACAACATTCAGGGGTCTCGATGGGAAATCATGCTGGACTGCCCTACCGAAAAGCCTCCCGTTGCAGAAGACAACTAATACAAACGAATAGCGAATCACCGCGCTCCCCCAAGTTATTTCTCCCTTTCTCGATTCCTTAGCTCCCCGATCCTTGTCTGGTAAAGAAACGACTGCCATCGTCACTTCTAGACTTGTCTTTCTTTCTATGCCTCCTCCTTTTTATATGGCTGCGATCTCTGCGGATTTAGACCAGAGCTGAACTCTGCTCTACACCAAGGGTCCCGCATTCAATTCTTGGCCTAAGTCCATTATTTCAACTTTTCTCTTACTCCTCTTAACCGAACTCCACTCTTGTGTCAACTTACACAACCCGCTGAGAAGACTGGCTTTCGACTTGACGAGTCATCACCTCGACGACATTGATCCTGACATGGATCCAGCAGCCCAGAACGAGCAGCTGCTTGACCGGCGAACACAGCTCACAGAAGGACTTTCTAGCCTACCCTATGACTTGATACTCTACCTCAACCGTGCCGCTATCTACTCGGATCTAGGATATCCGGACCTTGCAGCAGGTGATGCATATCGTGCACTCTTACTAGCCGATGAGGTTCTCAATGAGGGCTTCGAATATCATGAGCAGGCCCTCGAGTCTTTGCAGATGCACACAGCAGTTCCCTTACCCGATGTTCTAGCACATGGGAACCTTCCCCAAGATGAGCTACAGAGCCCCGAAACTGACCTGGAGGTCGTAGACGAGGCAGTCAAACGGCTGGCCGTATTGGCGCAAGTTCGTGCATATCAGCTCCTATCTTTAGGCCTGTTACTCTGTGGATCACTACAGAGTGCTGCCAGTTTCTGTCAACGCGGTCTTCAGCTCTCGCCATTGAATAAAGAACTACTCGACACCAAGGATAACATTGTCACTGTCGCCCGCAGAAGGCTTCGCCGTGATGACATCGATATCGATTACCCCAATCTCCCCGATCAAGGTCTCGTCCGTCGCGAGGTCTATCCCTGGAATGACCACGAACCTAATCGTTTCGCTCCAGAATCACTGGCTGAACTCAACGAGCGTTTGAGCTCCATGGCACCAAAGTGTGTTGTCGAGGTTGCCACCTTGCCTGTTCTGTTAGAAGGAGCGAGCAGCACCGATGACTATGAAATTATTCCCACATGCAAGCAGCTTGGAGTCTTCGCCAAGGAGGACATCGCCCCCGGTGAGGTTGTGCTGAAGGAATACTCACTTCTCACGGCGAACAATCGTCTGAAGGACTCTGTTTGTGACGCATGCAGTTCTGATCTGCCACCGCTAGGCAGCGAGAACGAGCCCGTCAGTTGCCCTGAATGCTACGATACGGTGTTCTGCACTCAGTATTGCCTTGATCAAGCCATGGAGAGATATCATCCAGCGGTTTGTGAGAAGGATGTCGATGCAATCGCTAAGGATCCTGACGCATTTGAAGCGGACCAAACACTTTACCTATTGCTACTTTCTCGTGTCTTGGCTATTGCTGCTCACGAGGAGGTTAATCCTCTTGATGTACAAGAGGTCAAGTATATATGGGGTGATTTTGTTCCGACTCGGACCAACGACATCAACGTCTCACCAAATGCCGGTCCGCCTCCTGAGTGGACACTGCCCTTTTCTTTCAAATATAATATCGAAACACCGCTCCACATTTTGGAAAAGATGGATATCGACATATACTCTTCGCTCGCTGAGAACGATCTATGGGTTCTCAACACGCTATACTCCAAGTTCAGGGGCACTGCTTCGGCCCGTAAAAGCCCTCGGGATGGTCGCCCTGATGTTGCCGCAGTGCACCCGTATTGGTGTCTCGCGAACCATGATTGCGACCCCAACGTCACATGGGAATGGGGTGGCCGCATGGTTCTTGAAGCCAGAAAGGAGCGTGTTGTGGGTGGTCGTCCCGGAGGTATCAAGAAGGGTGAGGAGATCCTCAACCACTATTGCGACGTCAATTTGCCTGTGCAACAACGCCGGGAATGGGCAAGGGGCAGTCTGGGCGGCTGGTGTATGTGCAAACGGTGCCGCGATGAGGCTGCCATGGGAGAAGCAAATCATGTTTGAGAATTTCATGCTGTGAATTGGGATTTTATGAAGCATGGAGTGGGTTTTTGTACCTTTCAGGGATAGGTCTAGATAAAATGGGTGGATCGATCATAGCATGTGCTTTGGATGGGCAGATGAAGGGCATTTTTTTGAAAGTCTCAAGATACCAAAATACACGAAAGGTTCTTACTAGGTATACCAAATGTCTGGCAACTAAAGCTGCTTCTCCTTTCTATCATGCGGCTTATGATACTGACCAAATGGAAATGGCCATGGATATGGACAACGGGTATAATTAAACCAGGGGTCCAGCGTTAAACGTGAGCATTTGTTGAAATAGCTTGAATTCTATAGTGGCCATCGCAATCGTTCAAAATTGGGAAATACCCTTCATCAGCTCGGTACTTCCTTCGTTGCTTGAGTTGCAAAAGAATCGCTTCTATTTCTAGGCCGGCACCTTACCTGGGTTGCTCAGGAAGCGGCCGAGGTCCTACGATCTGTCTTCGACCAGCTCCAATACCCACTGACCCCTTATTCTGGCTGTCACCACCTGTATAGCCAGCCCATTGCCCAACATCCCACCGACCACCAATACCACCGCCGATTCCGTCTACACCTTCATTGGAGCGCACCGCCGCAGCAGTCTCTTTCTGTGCCTCTTCCCACTCGCGCTGCCGTTGACGTTCCATCTCCATTTCTCGTTCCAGAAGTGATTTGGAGGCCCATCCACCTGCCTTAGTCTTATTTTGGCTCTGTGCGCGGCGCTGGTCTTCGGCATCGCGCTCGGCTGTGGCACCCAGTTCGCGTGAATAAGTTGCCTGGGCTGCAGGTGATGAAGGAGCTGGATTGCTTGATAGAAAGCGGTCTGTACGGCTGGGAGCGGCGGGTATAGGCCTCGGGGAGTATGTGGCGGGATCCGGAAGGGGCCGGCTGCTCGTGTTCTGTGACTTAGTCTGGGGAAGGGCAGTCGGGTCAGGCAAGGGGCGAGGTGAGCTTGACGGCAATACAGGAGCGTTATTTGTTTGAAGGGGCTCCCTGTTGAAAGGAGACCGAGTCCTCAGAACTTCTCGCTCGTCTTTAGACCATGAGTCAGACCGTGTTGGAGGACTGGATACCAGCTTGGGCTTTGGCTTAAGAGTCGGCTTTGTCTCTATGCTTCCTTGACGTAGAGCTCTCTCTTGACGCTCTCGCTCATATTCGGCTTCTCGTTGTCGAGCGAGCTCCAACTCTTCTTCCAACTGCTTCACACGGTTCTTGTAGTCGTCTTCTGAAGCACCGTCTTGTTGTGATGTTCCTTGGTTGGCTCGGTACTGACTCAGGAACTGCCCCGTCAGCTTAGAATCACCACGATTCTTCACGCTTTTTCGTTCTTCGGCGAGTCGGGCTTCGGCATCTTCCTCCTCCTTGCGCCGTTTCTCCTCTGTCAATTTCCATCGCTGTTCCTCCTCCTCCCATCTTCGCTTCTCTTCTTCGGCAGCCTGCCGCTCCTTTTCTCGAAGTTGTTCTGTTTCCCGCTCCCACCTGAGCTCTTCCTCAACCCGGGCGCGATCCTCCTCTTCAGCTCGCTGCCTCTCCCCTTCTTCCGCTTCACGGCGAGCGCACTCTTCCTCTTCCTTTCGACGGCGCTCCTTTTCAGCGAGAGTGGGCACGCGGGGACCAGCATTGGTGATCTGTCGCCTACCACCGAATGATATACCGAGGTTACCTTGGCTAGCGCCCCCTAAGTAACCATACTGTGCAATATTCCAAGCCGGTGCAGTAGTACCTTCGTGCTCCTTTTTGCTCCAGCTGCTAACCGCGCCAGGAGATTCGGGCCCATTCTTCGGGGTAGGGCTCTTGGTAGGACTCCATCGCCCAGAACCTGAATCACCCGTGCGATGCGGTAAAGCAGCAGAGCGTCCGAAAGCAGGCGACTTGTTGCTCGTAACGGATGCGCCCCTGTCGCGCGTCGCGGTAGGTGTCCTTGAACCTGTTCCTTGTGGAGTAACCGTTTCAGGTCGATTTTTAGGACCAATCGAGGTGGGAAAATTATGAGGTTTGGCAGCATGGGCGGCTCTGCTGAATGCGCTGATACATTGAAGTACTTGCGCTGGGTCCTTCTGCTCAAAAAGATCGACAGTAAGGAATGTATCATGTTGGTGGAGGTTCAGTGGTGGAGATTGGCAAGCACGGAGAAATAGCGAGATGTTTTCCATCTGTACGAAAGGCATGGCCGATTGCTTGAACCGAACCCCGGGAGGTGGTAGGGCGAGATTGGCGAGTCTGGGAATTGTGTAAGTCCCGCATTCATGATCAGCAGCCTTAAAGGTGACTTACTTGCATAGGGCAACTCCATCTTTTAGTCCTTCAAGGAGGTCGGACGAAGGAAGACTCTCTCCTAGAATACCTTCGATCCATGAACGAGCTTCATTCGCTGCTGCTGGTGTGTATTTCTCAAGGCGCATCTTGCGCAAGTCTTTATCCAGCGACGACACGGACGCCATGATGACAGCTCGCGGATACGTTCTCCAAGTATCAATTCAACCACTCTGAGGGATAAGGAATTAGATTTGTAGCTCGACTGGTATGAGCTGAGATTCAAGCGTTTGCACTGGTAGGCGATGTAGAGAGTGCGGTCCTGTCGCAAAAGTCGTAAAAGTCGCACAGCTTGAACGCAAGGAGGGGGATGGGTATCTATTCTCAATTAAACAAATGAAGCTGTCTCCAAGGAATTGTTTTCAGAGTCAACTTCCAGGATAGAAATCAAGTGTTGATTGGGAATAATAGGAAGAAAGAATAGGATGGTCCCGGGTATCCGAGGTAGGTAAGTAAGTAGGTATTCAAGAAATTAGTAGCTTGCATTCAACCAGGCAAGATTGGGCGGCATGCACCCGACACCAGCATCCAGCCCACCATGAAATGACGTGGACTGGGAGTTATGAGGTGGCTGGGGGGTGGGGTGGCTGGTGCATCATGGAAGTGGCTGTGTGGTGTGTCATGGATTCAAGACTTCACCAGAACGTTTGCGCCCCCCATATCCTTTGGTGACAGTCAAAGGTCACAATTTGAAACAAAAGAAGCCCATGGCCGCAAATCATATTGGTCCTGCTGCGCGGGTCTGGTTCAAGTGGAAAGCTCTCCGCTTGCCATGGCGCAAGCGCTTCCTAGTAGGTTTGTGTTTAATCTCCCCTCCACCACTCTCCTCCCACTTACATCCCACCAGGTTACGACCTTCAAGGTAACACGTACTGGGAATTTCGACTCACGAGAGGCGCTCAGAGTAATGAGCGCTGGCGAAGGATTGTTAAATATCCGCGATCAACACACTACTCTTCCGTAAAGGTCAGCCCACAATGGCACCAATGGCTACGGCATACACGAGAGGAACCTCCGAGCATCGAGGAACAACACAGCGATGTTTTGCGCCGGGTGAGGATGCAAAAGCTTGCTGCTGAGGCGGATGCTCGATGGGAGGCCAAACCGCGAGTTATGGAGGCGCCACAGGCTGCGCCGGCACCGTTGCTTTCACCGGCGAAGACTAGTCCTTTACAACAAGACGCCAGGAGTGGTGAGCAGACTGACGCGGGCGCAAAAAACACCAAAGCAGAGGCTGAAAAGAAGGGCGATCCTTGGGCTGCGGCCAAGGCTAGAGCACCAGGCGAGACATGGCAACCAACTTCTTGGAGTCCTACAGCAGCCAAGAAACGCTGAGCAATAGAGCTTCAGTTAAGTACTGACCGGCTCAACTGGCCCAGCAAGCCATGATTGGCATATCAAGCTTAGCAACAATGTACAAGAGTCACGGAGAGAGGCGAAATAGATTCAACGGCAGAATCTTGGTATCATCATTCATTACGGCATTATGTTCATGCACTGGGTAGTCTATAATATTACCACCAGAAAACCAATAAGAATTATCACCCCGTTAACCGTCTCATGACTCCGCTTCCTGCGAAGCTTTTAAAACTTCTAAAAGCAACCGAATTCTTTCACCTGAATTAGTCAGGATCTCTTGCGCAAGAGCGTCGGCTTCATCACCCTTAACCTTCCCATTACGCCGCTTCTTTGCTTTTGCTTCTCGAGCTTTGATGCCCTTCTCAATAGCCTCTTCAAACCCCTCAGAATAAACCATTAGATCGCATGCCCAAAGAAGTTGTATGGCGTCTTCAACGACTAGGGATAATTTCGCGTTGTCTTCCAGAGCCACGGTATTCGCCGGATGAGGGACAAAACACTGTTCTAACATTGGCAAGGTCAAACTTCCCTCTGCGTCACCTTCTGGGTCGACCTTTGAAGGATCTTTGTACGATGATGGTAGTAGTAAATCGAATAATTCCTTGGTGATGGTAATGTGTGCTTCAGATAGAAGGGGGTTTGGTCTCTGGCATGCAAAAAGAGTAAACATAGGGAGTGGGAGAAGTTTGAGGGAGGCAGTATACTCCTCGTATAAACGATGAAGCTCGGAAGGCTTTCGGAGTGACCACGTCACCGCAGAAAGTAATCTGAACAGACGAAGACGTATGTCGACAGACTCGGCCAGCCCTTGCGAGTGTACACCTGCTGTGCCGAGTTTTCGCGTGTCCTTGGGCTTTTGAGGCGTTGGTGGTTCAGAAACTCCTGAAGAGATTGATTCGTCATCAAAGTAGTCACCGAATTTGTCGTTTTCCAGGTCCAGCACCTGTTCCCGCTTTCGTTTCTTGGACGTCTTGCTTGGACCCTTGGGTTCCTTGTCAAAAACCTCGCGGAAGGCAGACGACGATATCTCGCCTCCGTCGGCAAATATGGCCTTGACAAATCCTTTAGCTCCATTTTGTCGCCCATTTTGCTGTTCCATGTACATGACGATGATAGAGTCATTGCGTGATGTACGAGGTAGTTCGCTCTCTGGGCCATTGGCCAATTGCGCATCCTTGTCGCATCGCTCGCGCTCGTTCCAGTCAGCCTCCAACACATCCAACATCAACTCTAGCCAGGCTTTCCAGTATTGCCATCGCTTCGGATATAACGTGCTGCAGTTGAATGCCCAACCAATGGTCGACCAAAAGTCTTGCCCACGGTTCCATATACTACCGTCGTTGGCGAGTTTGCCTCGAAGTCGTTCGTCGTCACCATTTGATTCCGTGTCTGATATATCACTATCGTTTCCCTGTCCATACTGATCCCAGCGGCGACCTGAGCGTGGTGTGGAGCTGAATTGGAAGGCTGTTCTGAGATCGGCATTAATGGGACCGGCAATTAGAAGAATATTGCGCAAATAGGCGAGAGCTTGTGAGGCAACGTCAAGCTGGTCTTTCTTCTCCGCACGGGTCGTGTGGAGAGGATGAATAACAAGAGTATTTAATAGAGCGAGATGGCTTGGAGGAGGGACAAGGACGTGCTTCTTCGAAGAACGGTGCTTGGATATACCAGAGGCGGCAATGCTGTTCAGTAGATTGATCGCGGAACCATCTATCGAGCTGTAAGTCTAAGTTACCATTGAGAGGAGCGAGCGCCGCATACAGAGTTGCTCTTCGAGTAAAATCTGGCAATGCGCCTTCAAGTCGCGGGGCAGTTGTCGCGCATCGCGGTAGGGACATGGGTTCTCATGAACGGGACTACTGGCGGCCGTGGATTTATCAAGCGTCGCATCATGCGCCGTCACAAAAGATGACGGCGACGAGAGATTTGAGGAAGACGAGGCTGTTGCCATTTCGTGGTTCGAGTCCAAGACATTCGTGAGTTTATGGGTGATAAGTAGTAGAACATGGGGAAGGGAACGAGATCACCCAGTTAAGAAGGAAGCGAGCATCAATTTCCACGGGTTGAGATCGCGAAGCGCGACAAGCGCGTGCGCTATCAGAGAAACTGCCGATTTAGAGGGGCGGTACCTGACCTAAATTAAGAGTCCTGGATGAATTCGCACTGGCCTGGCCGGTGACGCCATTATCTGCACGATTGTCTGCCCTCAGGAGTACGAAAACTTAAAGACGTTAAACCAAGACAGGGTGCTAAGTAACTGGTGTAAAGGCTGACTAATATATTAAACTTCCTTAAGTATTTTTTATTACTACAAGTAGTAAGGATAGAGGTCCTGAGTTTTATTGCCTCCTTTAAGTCTGCTACTTATACTATGGTCAGTTATAATGAATATAATACGACTAAAAATTAAAACCTCTTACTATTTAAGCTAGAGAAAAAGAATACTGACAAGACTGGGATTCGAACCCAGGCCCCTTTCGAGACTGCGAATCGTTACTAGTTCTAATCGAACCTGAACACAGCGCCTTAGACCGCTCGGCCATCTTGCCTTGGTGCGTTCTTACTTAAAATAGTTGTCAATTGCTGATTTCAGATAACCCTAAGACGAGTTTGCTGGAACTACATAGTACTAAGCTGTAATTGAATATTCCCTTTAAACTTAGTAAAGAAGTATTTTAAAAGTTACTTTAAAGTTAAATAGTAAACTCTTCTATGTAAATTATAATATAATATACCTAGTTAATAGAGCTTTAACTTAAGTACTTTTCTAGCCCTTAATTTCTCTAATAAACCTTCTTGTATGAAATAGTAACATATAGCAATATATAATATAAAGAGAAGGGTTCTATTAACAGTCTAATTTATAACCTCCTTCATATAAAATAGGCACACAAACCTCTACTCAGTCTATTCCTAATACTGAGCTCCAGGAAAGACACCCTTCACTCGCCAACACGATGCCTGAGCCAATAGAGGAACTTGAAGAGGATCTGCTACCTCTCTTTAAATTTACGGAGGACTATTTCTCAGACAATATAGCACATGGAAATGGCTCGGCTCACAGGCCAAGAAGAACCGAGACAAGACAGCAAAAAAAGCAAAGACAAAAGTAAGAAAAGTCTGCTGCAAAGAAGGCAGCGGTAGAAGAGAAACGACGAACCCAAAAACCTCTGACAAGGTCTTTCAAGAAAGCATGCAAACAATTTGACAGGAAGGAGAAACAGATTCGGCAGAGAGCCACCATTGCCCCCCTCGCAGAGATCGATACCGAAACATTTGCAGGTGCAATTATGGCACTTAAGGCAAAATGTCAAGCGCGCAGCCTAGCTGTCGACGCAGGTCGAGACGAAAGCCTTGATGTTTTGACTCTGTGGACCGATGGGTCAATTGCAAATGTGGTCAATGGTGATGGTGCAGTTGTCTTCAGGGATAAGTCTCTAGGGAGGGAAAAGACTATCTGGAAGGAAATAGGCTGGCAGGTGAAAGGACACAACGCTCATATCGGAGATATCGAAGTCCTTGCCATTATCGGGGCCCTCGAAGCAGCTATATTCGCTGCTTCGCAGCAACCGACTTCTCGTATAGGCAGTGTTTCAATATTCTCTGACTTGAGAGAGGCTATTTCGCGGTGCTCTGAGATTTGGTACTTCCCAATACCACCTCTCGACTCGCTAGTTCGACAACTATCTCAGGAATTGGTGCGATTAGGAGTAGCTTTGTCTCTCATTTGGGTTCCGGGCCATAATGGTATTGAGGGAAACTGCCGAGACCATGCTATCGCCAAACGTATGGCGGAGCTCGATCGCCCAGACTTGTGCCAAAGCAATGTGTCTATACCTCGATCTATGGATGTTGTTGTGGACTTTGGTTTTAACCGTGAATAAACTATTCCCCCAGGGGATACTATACCTGAAGAGGGTTTTCATCGGGACTATTGCCGGGGCTCTTGGAGCTTTGAGAAATGGCTAGATAAGAAAGAGATAAGTTGGGCTACGAACATGGCGATGTTTTCTCATCCCAGTTGTCTATCAGTATACCACCTCAGGAACTTCGATGTTTCTTCCATGCCCTGGTTTATGTTGCGATAAGAGGACCGTGGGAAGCCGGTCAGTTATTCTGCATTATTCAAAAAGCAATGTTCCAGCACCACAGGCGACACATAGCGAAATAAATCCCATATTCTATCAACATTAACTTCCGGGACTCTTTGACCTTTCTTATCCTTAGGAAATGCTTGGTCCAGAGTATGCTCAGTCTCAAATTTACGATCGAGACTTTTCGCCTTGACACAGACGAGCGACACCAAGAGAGCGATGCATGCAAGTAAAGTCAGTACCAACCAGACGGTTCGAAGGCCATTAATATATGCATCGATAATAGTGTCCTTCATACTCTGCGTTCTATAGGGGGACTTCTCGAGGATCTGAACTAATGCTGACGCATCTTTGGCCCATTCATTGGCTTTGGAACCAGACTCCGGGCTCTTCTCAACCTGTTTGCGGAACTCGTTCTGAAAGGTGACGCCGCCGACAGAAACACCGATGCCTTGACTCAGAGACCGAAAGAAAGCATAAAAGCTGGCGGCGAACGGCAAATCGCAATTGGAAGCTGAAGCTTGAGCAGCAAATGCTTGAGCTGAATAGAGGATACCGAGACCAACACCCCCAGTAAGGTAGATGAGTACCCATCTAAAGGTTTCGGTATGATTATCAAGCAGCAGCATCAAGCCCATTCCAATAGTCACAAGAGCCCATCCAGTCCATATGAAGGGCCTGTATGTCCCCGTCTTGGCAATCAGGACACCAACTATGACAGCAGCCGGAGCTACCGTACCAGTAGGATTGAATGTATCACCATGGGCAACTTACCCCAGCTCAAAGGGATCAAGAAACTTTTCAAAGATCTAACAAATATGATAGTCCCGATCCAATCGAATTCTCTAATCTTTGTGTTGACCGACGCATCCCCCTTTCGCTTGATACACATTGTAATGGGAATAGCAATATAGGCGATACCGCAGAATGGCAAATTGATCCAGAACAGCCATGGCCAGGACACTTCTAAAAGAGCACCGCCGACAAGGGACCAAGAATACTTCCAATAGCCCCGTTGAGGGAGATAAGGCCAAACCATTTACCCTCTCCCTGAGGTTCACAAGGTCTGTCGCGATAACGTATGTCAAAGCAAGGATGCCACCAGAGCCAAGGCCCTGGAGTATTCGACCACCAAGCAGCACGGTGATGTATTTTCGCTAGAGCAGCCATGATTCCCCCACCTGCAAAGACAGCGAGAGAGGCGAGTAGTGCAGGCCGACGGCCAAATATATGAGATAGGGAGGCAACAGGGGGTTGAACGACGGTCGAGGCGAGGAGGAAACTGGTACCACACCCGCCAAAAGGCTTCGATAGCCGTAGCACCGATGTCTCCTGCAATTGTCTTTGAACGTTTCATTTTAGCGAGGACTCATGCTATGATTGCATATCGTGAGCTTACAGGTAATGCAACGCAAATGATGACCGATTCAAGAGCGATGATGAAGGTGACAAGACACAATGTACCAAAAGCGCCGTAAGAGCGCCATCCCCGACTTAAAGTCACAGGCAATTCATTTAGTTCCTTGAGTTGCAAAGGCGAGGGGCCTGAGGAGGGTGAAAGCTTGCCAACCGCATTCTTACTTTTGATCTGCGTGCAAGATCGTGATTCTACCTCGATCACGTCCAGAGCACAGGCAGTTGGTATGTGGTCAGCAGGGTTTGCGGTGTCTGTGATGTTAGATTTCCAGGACTGGTATTGATAATAGCCAGGGAAAGAGACAGTCTCTACTTAGATATATGCTCACTAAACTTCTTTCTGCAGTTTTCATGTGTTTGAAGTCTACTGTGCGCTTGGTGCAGACGAGATGGACGCCAGTGTTGATCTATCCACTAATAATACCCCTATCTGATATGAAAGTATGTAAGAGTCTAAAATCGCGAAGGACGTCTTTAATAAGTGAAAAACTCAAAAGGTTCGTATCTTCATCGAGGCCGTATGATACTTCAATTGGTGTTCTCTAGGCATTTCTGGAATTCACCAAGGTCCTCTAGCCGCGCGTGTATTCTCACTACAGCCAACCGTCGACCAACAGCATAGTGTCATATTTTCCACATCAAGCACTCGTCTGACACGGCCAAGAAATGTCCTTCGGAACCAGGCTGGGTGGCTCAGGCTGACCTCCGAGTGCGGCTCAATCTGAACAGAAAAGTCGACCATGGGGCTGTGTGCCACACTCTGAACCACGAATGTAGCTAGTAGACGAATCATGAACGAGTGTACCGTCGTGTGACCTCGGTCATATCTGTTCCTCGCCCAAATAGACCAATAATCTGCGACACACGGGCCGTACCGCTCCCTTAAGAGAGATACAAAAAAGTACTTGCCCGAGACTTCATGTGTGTGATGATGATGCACTGGGAGATGCAGATTCTCCTTTTCTTGCCATTGGGTGATGAGCACGTTGAGCATCGTGAGGGTGTTGGTCAGGTAACTAGAGATGACATTGAATCCCTTTCTGGCTTCACCGGCTCGAGATTTGCATACATCCGGCCGTTCCAAGGGGCCATCCTCTCATGAAAGTGAGGCTGAGTTCATTGAGACGCAAAACACGTCGATGTTTGACATTCACCGCTTTTTGTACTGTTGAATGCTTCGTATCTAGAGGCTCATTATTTGCAGATTCTGAGGATGGAAAAAAGGCGTCCACAGGAAGGCCTCAGCGGGGCTGTATTCATGATGGATGGATGTGTGGGTAGACAACATAGCTGGCAATTCATCTTCCAACCTCGACTGTCGTGTCCATAACTCTCTGCTCACCGTAAGATTCATAATGCTGCCCGAAAGCCCCAGGGAGGGGGGGGGCGATTCACAACCACCTGGCTGATGGAACGAAGACTCAACATGTTTTGTAAAAGCCCTCGCCTTTTGTCTTCTGGACACGAAAGGTGTTGGGGGTCAAGCTCGGAGGCTCAAGTGCTTCGCGAACTTCTGGAGCACCCGGAAATAAGATGTCGACAGGAATGTAATGGTCTTTTTCAAATTCGCCAGCAGAGCTTGCCAGAAGTCCCTCTTTAAGTCAAGTTCAATTGCTAACGATGCCATTGTTCGCGGAGGAGATCCTTTGCCAGCTAGTCTCCTGTCCTCGCAGGTTTTGGGTGTTATCTCAACGTGTTGTTGCCCTCAGTGAGACCTTGAGCTTTGTAAAAGCTCAACTTGAAGTCAAAGTGTGAGTTGTTTTTTTGGACCCCTTCGAATGTCCATTTTTTATAACCTAGCACCTGCTGGTTAGTAGATAGAAGAGTGCCTGTGACCTGACGAGAGCCCTGGGTATAAAGGTTAGTACCCAAATTATGGATACCTTACCTACCAGAATGAGCATCCACTTTCCATTTTCGATCCAATGCCTTCGGACAGGCTTTGTTGGAGGAAGCTTGTCCAGACCCTGGCTGTAATGTCTCCTTTCAATGGAAATACCTACCTAGGTAATAGAATGTCCAGGTCGCAACGCTGCGTTATCCTGCTCATCCTAGCACATTCCGCTCCAGCTTTGGAAGCCTTTTTTTCTTTTCTTTTTTGGCCATAACAAGAGTTGTCGGCATGGCTTGGGCAACATGCCAATCGACTGAATACTGCTGCGCTTCAGACACGGGAATTGTTGGAGATTGCGTGCATAATATTCCTGCGATGCATCATTGGTGGTTCCAAGCTACTCCAAATTCCCACTGGGGCAGGATAGAGGTTCAGCTGCACCATTCAAATTGTCCGAGCCATGGATGCCGTTAATAAGACCCGAACCGTCAACCCCTGGCTCGAGATTATAGGTAGTCACTTAACGACAGTCTCCCGTATAAGGAGACCAACAAACTTCTCCTGCCGGGTCTGAGCAACGCATTCTTTCTTGCACTTGCTGAATTGATCTTTGTTGCGATTCGGGCCAACTCGTCCTTTTGACACTGCCAAATGGGATGAGCGTGTCCTCATCAAGACGCCTCCGACGCGGTGTCTCCTTAACACCTTTGACGCCCAACACAACAAGCAATCGGGTTGGAGAGCCCCCTCATCTTCTTCTGCCCATGCAGCACCATAGACCTTTCAAAAATGCCTGCAGGCGACGATACAATGTTCATTCTGATTTACCGCAAGTATGGTAATCTGAAGTCAAGCCAAGTGGCAACCAGAGCATAATGGCGACTGAAGGATCCGGGTTACAGGCTCGTTGGTAGGTCGTCTGCGAATCGCATTGCTGGGAAAGGACATGGGTCTGGCGTCTGAGCATATCCGACAACATCAAATGATGAATGGGAAACAACCAAGCTTTAGGCGAGGTTTCGATTGGCGTTGCCTTTGTTGATCTTCGTTTTGAGGATATACAGATGGTTGATGTCAGGATCACGGTGAGCGTGGTGAAGGGCAGCGACCTCGAACTGCCTAAGAAAGGCGGTCTAGGATTACGCAGGACTGTCATGGCACTTTACCGAATCGAATCAAAAGGAACCGCCTGCAAGGCTGGGAACTTTCAAACTAGCAGATGGCTTGTTTCGCCAGAGTGTATTGGGGTTCCGAAAGCGTTGTTGTTTGATCTGTTTGCGGCCTCTCGCAGAGCAGTCTCCTGGCGCGGTTCGCACAGTTCTATCAACTATCGCCAAGGATATCGGCAGGCGGCTTTCACCTTGGTATCGCTAACAGGACACTAGTAAGGACGACTGCGTGATGCCAATGAACGACAATGGAGGAAAGCCTTGTTTGATGAATACTTGAGTTTCAACCAGCCATTGTTATTAGTGTCTTGGGCCAGGGCCCGGGGCCCTCAGGCAACCAGCCACCCGTTGCCTCTTTTTCGTTTTCATCAAGAGCAGAAATGAGTCGCAGTCGCAGCATCCATGCTCATTGTCGGGGATACCCTCAACCCCGAAACAAACCAATGCATGCGCGCGTTCATCAGGTATCTACCTGCCTATCAATGCTTTTCAACTCAACCATTCTGGCCTAACTCGATCCTGCGCCAGTGATCTACACAGACCGAGTAAAGGGCGTAGCCACAGCCAGACCCCTGGATCATCAGTTACAACCGCATTGGCATCAAGATGAATTGGGATATGGGGTTTCTGTGGCGACGAGACTATGCTTACACTCTGCAAAGTACTCCCATCACCCAGGGAACTTGGTCCCATTGCACTAAAGCTAATTGAACATGCAATCACTCCTAAAAGATAATTTTGTCCAAGTTCCCGGCGTTGGCCGCCTTACTGCGTCCTGGTACCAAGCTGGCGGCCAGAGACTGCAGTTCACCGCCTTCTCTCACCTCGTTCCCAGCAAAACCATGTCGGCTGTCTCTCAGGTACAACTGTATCAACAACCTCAAGCGCGTTCGTGTTTCGCGCGAGTAAGCCTTGGAGTGGCAGTATCTCGGTATTGGTACTAGGACGCTTGGTAATGGGTGAACTGCTCTATGTATTATTGAACAAGATCGATCACGGTTTCGTAATCCAAGATGGTCCGTCTGCGCTCAGGGGTTCGTAGTCCTAGATCGCAGATTCTGCCAGGAGGTAATTGAAGAAGGCGCCTTGTTGTTTCTAAAAGGTACCTTCATCTTCCATGTCCCCTTGTACCTATTGCAGAGCCGCATCGCATCTCGGAAGGATAGTTTGCCGTGCCCACCTAGAGCTATCTCCTTTCCGTCTCCAAGTATTCACTCACGCCTTACAGTCCTGTCCCAACCAAAGTCATGTGTTCGTACTCTCTCTTGCTACGTAGTGAGTATCGCTTCCGTTTCTATTATTGCTGCTTTTCCTGGTCTTTCAGAAGCCAAATCCGCTATCTCGACATCTGAGCAGTCTTGCCGTGACCTCACTACACGAACTTCAGTTCCCCTACATCTACCTCATTGGCATCACTTCTCGGGAGATCTTAAGGAATGCGATTCTACCAACGATTGTTAAATATACATCCACTCTCTTGCACACGGCTTACCAAGTCGTTCCGATACAGTCCAATCTCAACCCCTTACTCACCTTCCAATCCCCCAGTCTCTGTTCCATCCCTCTCACGATATCAACCCCCTCGGAGAAGGGTTGCCATCAGTCCGGCGTAGGCAAGACAGGAGAGCAAAACTTTCTCAAGTCCCAGAATCAGTCCCTGACTCAGCCAGCCAAACACAATCACAAACACGAGATACACAACTACTTCGCCAACTGTTGATCGAACATTCAGGGACTGAATCGCGGCCGGAGCGCATGCAAACACGGCGATAATGGAGCTAAAGATGGTGATGGTTATGAATCGTATGGCCCCTTCGTTGTAGTGGTACTGGTCGTTATCATCAAGCTCTTCTTGCCTTGATAGGAACGGTGTCTTGGACAAGTCAGTACATACTACTTTGCGAATGACGCAAGGGGGTATCTTACAAAGAGGAATCTGCCGACCCTTGTGGATGCGGCAAGGCAGATGAGTTGGTCAAGCCTGTCTGGTTGCGAGAGCGATACCCAATCGTTCATCGGCGCGTCCAGATAATTGCCGCTCCCTCCTCTCAACATAGCTCTGAAGGAAGGCAGGAGATTTCTCAAGAAGTAGCTGCCTGGCTTGTCAAGTGCGAGAACCTGGTTGGTTTGAAGCAGCAGCTGTACTGAAAGTGTGTCAGCTTGCGGTCCAGCAAATGGATCGTGATCACCATTATCCTTTATCTTACAATATTTTAGGTGTTCCTCCACAATCTTTTCGTCTGAGTTCGCATCTTCTTTACCCAATTCGACTGCTTTTTCGGCCTCGGCATAAAGAGTCACCATGCGGTTCGCTTGGAGCATAATACAGCGCGAGCTTATGTTTGACAGTCTGGGCGCGACCATGTGCCTTTTATCTTGCTGCATCTGCCGACACATGCGGGCCCAACCCCTTTCCCCTCCTGGACATGATCTTTCAGCGCATACTAACAATCACAGGATATAGTTGCAACATACCCCAGCTTCCTGCTTGGCGTTCGAGATCTGGGCAAAAGTCAGATGGTCGCCGTACTTGAGCGACATTACATTCGAGATCTCATACCTATCCCAGGTCTCATGCTTGCAGCATTGCCTTCCTCACTCCGTGGTGGCTCAATGGCTGACTTTCGTACAGAGTTGCCTTCAGGTGCGTCCATCTGGCAAGGTTGAGACATTTTGGCGGTGCGATCGAATAATTCACCTGGTTTCTACCAACGCGATGGCTCCCCAGTCAAGCTTAGTGAGATCAATCAACAAGGGCAAAGGGAACCTTTTATCTTCGCTGGGTTCACACATCATTGCACACTGACGACGGACAGACAACTTTGCGGTGCCATTGGGCATGCAATGAGGCTCGTTTCTACCACCATCATAAAACCGCACAACACACCGCAACTGCAGCTGCAGCTGCCTTCTTTTCTTTGCAAAGTGGTTGGTCGAGTCAGGCGCAAGATTGTCGCTGCAGGTCGTTGGGCTGTGCTAAGCAAAAGCAAATCACAGCACGTACATAATCGGTGCTGCCAGCCAGGATAGACCGGATCGAGCCCAATCACAACGATCCGACCACACACACCCGTTCCCTGGATGTATCAGATTAGTTACTGGCCCCGTGATGACAGTTCAGACCCTGTTTCTCTCGGATAATCACCGTGTTTGTGCTACAATCGCGCTTATTTAAGCGCGTCGACCTTACTCTGACGATGTCATTCATGTCATATAGCAAGACGATATATTGGCACTTTTATCCTTTGAGATTTTCAATTTCCTAATGCTCCAATAAGTGCCTACTAGCCTGTCTAAATAATGTAAAATCATTCAATGAATCGAAATCATATCCCTATCAAAGTCCTGGTGCTACCTGAATAGCCACAGCTTTTGAATTTGTCCTCAGAACCATGAATTCTTTTGCTGCAATCTTTGACAAAAATGATGCCTTGGACTTGAAGATTACAGTCAGAATGGTTTTAGAAAGCGGCCTTGGGGGATTTATGTGCACCTTTATCGTTCATGAAGTTTCGCATATTTTACCATGCATACTTTTCATGGGCTCCTTGACTATTATCCGCAGCTCGATACTCAAGGGCGGATTTATGTGTTGATCCGATGGATTTGATTGCGAAATCAGGCCTTGGGGTTGGCTTCGCCAGAGGCGGCGGCTTTCTTGTTCTTCGGCTGGCTTTTTGGTATAATAACAGTACCACTGGGGCCCTTGGGCTCGAGTTCCTTAGGGATGTTGATAATCAAAGCGTCTACAGGACGAGGGCTCTTTGCTGGGGCCATTGGTGGATACGGTGCTGAGTTATGGAGAGAAAACGAAATGTATTGATCTGATGGGTACCGACTGTGATGAACGATAACTTGGCTTGCTACTGACACCCCTATTATACTTGCCAGGCCAAAGGTCCTAAGAGCAGTACGCGTCCCCATGGCTCACTAATTTATCTGTATTGCCCCATCTCTTACGAAAAAGCAAAGTCTGTGAGATGATAGAGGGCATGGTGAGGACAAGGTTGAAAGACTCGAGCTCGATGGTCCTCAGCAAGGTATCCGTTGGATCCGCGCTTTGACCTGAGCCATGCCGAGATTCTCAACAACGGCTGCCGTACAGTTCGAGCTACCTCCAATTCGTCATGGCAATATCCCTCGACAGGCTCTCGTCTTACTCCAAGTACATGAGTTTGGCGATCATGCGTTTCAAGTCTAATCAGGGGACAGATCAGCACTATTTTAGCGGCTCGCTTCCATTTTGGATCATCTATAAGGGAAATTCACAGCCAGTCGAGATATTTGTTCTTCAACAGCTCGACGGTCGCTGGGTAAGCATCACTTTCTCAGTTGTCAGCGCTCGAAACGGCCATAGAAGAGGCAGCTTTAGACACGTTGCAAATGATCCCCCGCTTTCCTGGTTCTTGGTAGCACAGAAGCCGCAGGGAAGACGCCAACCAGTTCTTCGTGATATCGAGAGAAAGGAGCCTCAGACAACCATGATAAAAATGCACAGTCTCCGCCGCTAAGTACGCCACACTGAGCACTGCTACCAGGGCCATTGCTTCTCTTCGGTCTTGGCTGAATGTGAACGACAGCTTTAAAGAGTTTGTACTGAACCTATGATTGAGATAGTAGCTCAGGGCTGTTATTATTTAACAGCCATTGGGTGACTCTATCCCCAAACCCTTGTCGGCGCCCCTCATCGCTAAACTCGAGCCGACCATCATGCCCTTATCGTTGAGCGTAAGCAATCTGGAAGCATAGATGCCGGGCTAGGGCTTCTAGGCTACGCTCACAGGTCTCTGAAGAATACATGAGTTGTGGGACTCGATGTAGGGGTCTGTGATTGGAAGTCATTATACACTACCAGATTTACGGCAGAGGAACTCATATCTCCGATAGGCCTGCATCCTAGATATGAGGAAAGAAGTGGAACCTACGTCTTGACGTAAGATCCCCTCGCTAACACAAACGGGCCAAGAGCAACTCTCATGCCTACGCCCGCAGACAAGACACGAATACGGGCCCGGAGAGTTGACTGATCGTATGGAAGGGTCAAAGTGAGGCTATACATATCGATACAAGGTCATAAGTAGCCGCCGTTACGCAAGTTTCACGTACCTCTGAGTCATAAGACATCGTCTAATTTAAGCCTGCATGTAAAGTCTTGATACTGTTGCATGGGTTGTAGTAGCCAGCTGCTTGGGTAGCGGTGGTGTTACCGGTGTCCGGGCAAGAAATTCGTAACGAGGACTTATTTAGACACACGTTTCTTTATGATTTCGTGCAAATTTCATATTTCGGCATAAAGTACGTTATAAATGTTGTGTAACTATAATCATGCCATGGACTGCCATCCGAGACCTGGTGTTTGGACTATCTTATCGATAACGTCTTATCTGCCGCCAGCCAAAATTTTAGAAAAGTCGAGACGAATGAACGGCCCCACCAAAAAGTTTCTATCGACTTGCGCAAATCGACATTCTTTAGATCAAGTCAATCAAAATGCCCAAGCCCAGAACAAGACGTGGCGCTGGCCGCGAGGAGAAGAAGCGAAAGAGAATCGAAGAAGCTGAGCAACAACACGAGACTTACGAGAGCGAGAACAAGCGACAGCGCACTTACGAAGACAACGATAACATCCACGGTTTCGATTACCAAGATGGTCAGGATGCTCAGCAGAATGGCCTCGGCGAGAGGGAGTTCTTCGGAATGCTCGCAGAAGAAGAGCAAGAATACTTCCGTCGTGCAGACGAATTGTTAGAGCTCAACCAGTTTCCATCAACTGAGGATCGCGACATCTTTCTGGAAAATGTCTGGAAGGAGGCGGAGGGCAAGGAGCTCAAACTAGCCAGTAGTCAGTCCTGTTCGCGGTTGATGGAGCGTCTCATACAACTGTCGAACACAGCGCAGAAGAAGCGTTTGTTCGAGGCTTTTGGTGGACACTTCCTCTCATTGGTACAGCACCGATTCGCGAGCCATTGTTGTGAGGCGCTCTTCTTGCGATCTGCAGGTGTGGTATCACAAGAGCTTTCTGGATATGTGCTTGATACCAAGGGTGCCGATGTTGGCATGCAAAAACCCGAGGTGTCCATGGAGGATCTTTTTCTGGCTACGCTCGACGAGCTCGAAGGTGCTCTATCATACCTCATCACCGATCGGTTTGCATCACACACTCTGCGCGTGCTCTTATTGGTCTTGGCTGGCCAACCCTTGGAGGATGCATCGGTGCGAAGTCTCATCAAGAGCAAGAAGAAAGAGAAAATCTCAGTCGCGGGAGGTTCAGCAACAGATGAGGCGAACCAAGGGCTGAGGGCAGTACCCGAATCGTTTTCAATGGCAGCCAAAAAGATCATCCAGGACTCAACGGCAGGGATGGATGCTACCGCTCTGCGAGTCCTTGCCAGACATCCTATCGGAAACCCCACACTTCAGCTTCTCCTTGAGCTCGATCTGACACTCAACAAGACCGAGCAAAAGGCTGACTCTGAACAGCCGACTCTACTATTCCAGCTGTTACCCGGCGCTCCAAAGTCTTTAAGCGACGGCTCATCAGAAGCATCCGAATTCATCAACGGCATGATCTATGACCAGATCGGTTCACGACTTATCGAGACACTCATCACACACTGCCCTGGCAAAATTTTCAAAGCTCTCAACCAGAACATCTTTCTCCCCAGAATAGAGGGTTACGTCCGAAATGATGTTTCGTGTTATGCTGCTATACGAGTCCTGAATCGGCTGAGCAAAGGTGACCTGGTGCAGGCCGTTGAGAAGATTGCACCAACCGTGCCTCAACTAGTCGCAAAGTCCAGGCTCAATGTTCTCAAGACGCTATTTGAGAGGTGCAACGCCCGTGGTGCCAATGACGAGATCAAGAAACTCAACAAAGGGCTCAAGGAAGGATGTGGAAAGACACCGGCTGATTTGGTGATTTTCCTGTGCGGTTTGAAAGACGAAGAGAAGAAGAAGAAAGATGTCCAGCAACTTTCTAAAAACGAGTATGCGATTCAGTCCCATGGTGCTCAACTTCTGACCACTCTTCTTTCCATCCCTGGACCGACAAAGGGTGTGCAGGAATCATTACTTGCCCTCGAGCCACAGACTCTGGTCCGCCTTGCCACTACGTCCATGCCTACCGTTACTGTCCTTACCACCGCCCTTGCTACATCTTCTTCGAATCCTGCCTTCCACAAGTCTATCGCCAGTTCCATACTGCCTCATACTCACGAACTCGCCATATCCCAGTTCGGCCATAACCTCATCAATGCTATCGTTGAGGTTCCTAGCAAAGGCAAGGAGCGAAGTATTCCATTCCATATGAAGGAAGCTTTCATGGCACGCTTGGGCGATCATGAGGCGGAGTTGCGTGACAGCTGGATGGGTAGAAGTGTCTGGCGCAACTGGAAGGGTGATATGTGGAAAACCCGTCGCGGAGATTGGAAGTTGTGGATGAGAGAGGTGGACGCCGACGTTCCATCAAGTCTGCCACAGCGTGGACAAAGGGTTGCAGAAAAGGAAAAGCCACCTGCCAAGCCGGCCCCAGAAGTCGTAGAAGAGCACCCTGACCAAGAGCTTGCCGCTGAAGAGTATATCACTGAGGACAACATGAAGTTGGATGTAGATGACGTCGTGGAGGCAGTAGTTAATGGTGAGGAGGATGAGAGCAAGAACGGCAAGAAAGTTAAGACAAAGAAGAGCAAGAAGGATAAGAAGGAAAAGAAGGAAAAGAAAGACAGGAAGAAGAAAAAGGACAAATCTGATGAAGCCAAGGCAGATGAGGAGACTGGGGAGTAAAACAACTGTTAGTGGGATAGATAGTGGCCACGGATACCCAAGCTTGAGCCAGCATATTTCATTGCGACCATTCAAACTACCCATCGCTACGACCGCTGCATGATATCTTTTCTTTTTTCTGTTGATATGCTTTCCCTTATACCTGAATCGTTGAGCCAGGGAAAGAAAAAGATCACCATTATCGGGTGAATATTCCTCGATCGATTTCCCAAGTACGTCGAAGCTTAAACAGGGGCCAACTTGTATGGACATACGAATAGGACTGTTGCCGGTAAAACTACTAAATAACAGCTGTACTTGCACGCTTCTCACTCCTACTCTCACTCCGATTCTCTTCTCCCCTTTCGCTTATCGTTTCAATCCTTGCGAATAACGACATAGTACTTGCTACTTATGGTGACTCTTACCAAGCAGACGAGACTTACTTCTTCTCCCTCAAACCTTTTCACGTTCAACAAACATTGAAGCACTCTCCCTTACTAACCCCCTGTATAATTTCTCAAGTGTCAAGTTTCAGATTCCTGTCCCAGTTGATAAACGATGCGAATAAAAAACACCACCTGATGGATCTGCTAATGCCCCTTGCTCTGGAGATCTCCCCACCCAGATGAGCTTGACGGATGGATTGCCAAACATACTGATGGTTCTCCGTCCTCAACGAGAACTATAACAGCACTATAGGAGAGAAGTGATGGACTGATACGCATGCAAATACTATATCGCGGGATTAGTCTACAAATGTCTCAACTCCTTCAAGCTCTTTTGCTGGGAGACTTCAGAAAATGGCTTGTATTTGACGAAGTATGTTGCTACTCTGGTCCATGAGCTATTTAGACCATGAGTATCTCTCGATGGCTTATCAGGAGCTCTTGGCTCACAGATCATATCTAGAAAACCTTATTCATCCCTCTTCGTTGTTATAGGCCACAGCTCTCTCCCGCTTCCTTGTTGATATATCTCCCTACGAGACAGGGATATTCTGTTGAAACAGACAATTTGCAAGACTATGCTATCAAAGGGTTGCCATAGGCTCATTAAGACTGCCATTGAATGATGAGCAGATGGCTCACTACTTGTTCCTTCATGGGCATGATCAATGCCCACTGGGTTATCCTGGACGTCGCTGCAAGTTGATAGTTACTTCCAAGCAGCTCATGCATGTTTTACCGACGGCAACGTTCATTGTTTCAAGCGTCTTCTTCTCACATCCAAACATTTCGAGGCCTTGAATTAGGCTAGAAGATGGAATCAGACAGGACAGTGAAGACAAATATCGAGTTGACACCAAAGATATTATGGTCCTTAGAATGAGACAACACAGTTACACTATTGTTAATATTTCGTTCATCAGACGCAGCGCTGAATACAAGGACGGTATTAAAGCAACTTCAAACCTGAACACGTTCATCATTTATCACCATTTTATGACACTTCATGAGAGGTGGAGTTAAAGTAACCCGAGTAGGGGCTCTTCCTGGATCGTACCTGGATCACGGCTGTTTTGGCTGCCCGGAGTCACACGGCACGATGGTCGAGAAGCTGAGAATGGACATGATTCCGCAAAGTCACTGCTACTGGCTTGTATCGAGTATGGTGCTGAAAGATGAGAATGACCGATTTGGGAGTGTCCAGCGACTCTTGCCAAGTGACATGTGGCTATTATATCCTATTATGCAGTATCACCGTCAAATGAGAAGCCGGGCATCAGTTTCATTGCCGCACAAGCGGCTGCAACAGCCTTTGGTAGCTTGAAGCGAATACTCTCTCACGTGAAGACTGTAAGACCAGGTGCCTAGAGCCACCAAACCCACGACAATTCGCCACAATCGTGAGTTTGAAGGTAGGCACAAATGTAAGTTGTAGCAATGCTTCAATTCAGCCACGACAGGTGGTTTCTTTGGAGGGAGAAAAATGAGAAGCCATTGTTTATTCTGTAGGGGGGCACCAACGACAGCTGAAAATCCTTCTCAAGCCTCTTGTGTGTCGGATATAGCTGGGGAGCTGGCTACAAACCTTCGAGATATATTGTGTAAGCGCACTCTCCAGCAACTTAGGCCCCGGCAAACTACACGGTGGTTATGATACTGAGACAAGATACCTATGAAGATAGAGTTTGGAAAACTAGAGAGTTCAAATTGGCAGGCCCTTGGGAAACCAGCAAAGAAGCTAACGCCAAAAATCGCTGGTCTCCCACCCATATCCTTCTGCTATTGCCCTCAACCCCTAGACAAGATTCCGCTTGCATAGAGCTCCAGAGTTTAGTTGAGCAGAAAAGGTTTCCGAATAGTCCATATGCTAACTGTTATGGTCATGTGTCAAGGTTTCCCACACGACGCAACTGGGATGGGCATCTTGTGATATGTGCACATGCATCAATATTTGATCACTTTGCGACCAATGACACCACACCTAACTAAATCATACTGACCATCCGCGGACTGATTTCAACCGGAGCCAGACGTCAAGCTGACTTGCTTGAAATCGGAGTTGCTTCTGAAGGCGGTGGCTGGGAATGGGATGATGTGAAAGTTCGTGGAGGTGTTGATTAGACCTGCTGGGCGCCAACTGTGATTTTCCAATGGCTGTCGAAGTTCCATATGTTCCGGTGCTGGCCAATGAGTTGGTGTAAAGGTCCATCCAGCTGAGTGAGATCAACGACTCACTTGAGACTCCAGATCTCGCTAATCTATCCGTGGCGGGTGGTGCTCAAATCGATTTCGACGTACAATACCCGTCACCATCTGCCGTAGCGTAAGGAATAAGATCTCGCATGTCGTAGAAATGATTCAATATGCGATCATCACCCAACAATCACCCCTTCCGAGGATACCTGAACCCACACAGGCCTCGCAGCGGCCTCATATTGTGAGCATTGTCCGGGGGGGGGACAGTGATATCCTTGAGAATTGTGGTGATATTGATGTAATGCAGGCATTATAAATCTCATCCCCTCAATGAAACAGAATTTACGGGTTTCCCTGTCACATTTGCTGCACCATTGTAACACTCGCCACGATCGGAACTTGCGTGTGGGCGCTGTGCATCGGAGACACTCCGTGCGCCCCGGATTGCTGGGAACCTCTCTGGATTTCGGTTTCGTTGCGAGGGCGTTAAACCTCAGGCTTCCATCGGAGCTTGGGAAGCACTTGTTGGAGAATCTGGGGTACGTCTGAGAGAACAACGAATGGCGCACGCATGGGCAAATCGCTGCTCACCACCACCACGCCTAGACACGCGGTAGCACGTGCAGACGCGGTGGCATCTGCGCACCGCCTCCCTCTCTGCTCCTTTGCCTTACGCTATGTTGATCTCATATCGACGCTGCGAACCGTCAATCAGAGGGGGGTATTGCTCGATCGCGCCGATATTGGCTCTAGTTCTCTCCTCTATCACGTGGAGTCTAAAAGTGCGTGAATCAATCTCGTTGCGCAGGAGCCAGAAACGTCATATTCAGGTGGTTGCGGCTTAAGTCGGTGGTAGAGGCTCTCTGTATACTCTATACTCCATATTGTTCAAAAGATCGACACTGAGATGCTTTTAATTCCCATGACCTACAACTAGTTTGTGGCTTGTCTGGTGGAATGATCGACAATGATTGGACGAAGCGGGGTTGTCTGTGGCGGAGAAACGTGGCACAAGCCAGCATCTCGGACTAGCGCCGAAGATGCATGCAGCCAGGGGAACTCAATAAATTGTTAGTGCACGCTCGTAGCTTTGTGTACCGCTTCGTGGTGGACCAGAGGGAACTGAGGCCGGAGATGATGGTCCGGTCCGAAAAGTCCGGCATCACATTCCATCCCAGAACAAGATGGGGTAGTATTACCGATTAAGATTGTGGCCAGAGCACATTGACCTGAGCTCATGCTGTTTCAAGACAGACATTGCTGTCCACAGTTCCTGGGCTGTAGATATATCACTATGGATACTGTAGATATCACATTCGATCAGGTTTCTCAACTTCCTCAGTGCTGACTACGGTGGGCAAGAGATGTTGCACGTTGAAGGCTTTGCTCGCTACTTATGTATAGTCTTTGTTCGATCTGGCCATTGCCAATCGAGCCGGTCCAAACAAAGCAATTAATAAGAATGATATCTTTGATCGTGATTCCAGAATTTCATGGATGATGGAGATCGAAAAATGCTAGGTTACCTACCTACCTTAGTTAACTAGGTAGGTACCCTGGAAGTTCGAAGATAAAAGAAGGGAAGCATGGGCCGGGTGTAGTTGCAGGGGTTGAGAAAACGCTCCACTTTCGGATAGGTAAAGAAGCGAACTTGTGCCTCTGTAAAGCCATCTCCCGCTTCCACTGGTGAGATACTAGCTCGGTTACAATATACCTGTTTGAAGACTTGGCTCAGAAGTTCAGCGAAAAGTTAAGCTCTCAGCTCAGCTCATGTCTCTAATGATGGTGAACGGCTAAGGGTCTGCATTCGTTACTGACATTGCATGTAACTACGTTTCTTTGACTGACACAAAAATTGCTAAGAATGAGCCAATGTCAGACATTGGCACCTGAACGATACAACTCGAATTCACGGCCATCCGAGACTTCTCGGGCGCTAACAAAAGATCCAAGATCTGAGTTCGAAACATCGTCATGGGCGATGAGTATCGCACATTCTCCTTTTCTTCGTCTGACACTCTGAACCTGACTCGCAGGGGATTAGTGAACATTTGCGTCGTGAGATGCGGTATGTATGATCTTTGGCTCCCCGACAGATCCGTTTTCCTTTTCTTTATCCATGTGCCTTGGCGGCCCTGCCCTGGCTGGTGCATCAGCCGCTCGATTCTCTGTAGAGGGACCCGTCCGTCTGGATCACCAACTTGGCCTTGAAAGGACGAGCTCCGATTGTGTTGCGATGCTCACCCCTGTCGATGCTTCAGCCTCCAGACTCTTTCCATCGCCGCTAGCAAGCGCCCAAGGATGCTCTTCTGATGTGATAAGAGCTTAAAGGGATCGTAATTCTGGCCACCAACTGCCAGGTCTGTACAGTACTACGCGTTGGCTTATCAGTCGATTACGTTCAACTCCTAGTTAGCCGAGGCTTGGGTACTGTCGCAAGTTGAAAGGTAGGCACTTATAATTGATAATTGGCTCTGACTTTGCTAACGGTTAAGCATGGCATGTCTTCCCCCGTTCTGCTGCACCGTCCGTGCCGTGGCACTATAGGAGGAGATCACAGCACAATGCCCAGTCAACCTTGTTGACATGGAAGAAGGCATGCAGATAGTCTAGTATGGGTTGGGATGCTGGGGTTTCTTTGAAGAGGGAAACTGCCACGGTTGTGTACAAGAACAACAGAATCAGCTAGGGTGGCCCAATGGAAAGCCATGAGGAGAGAGAAGGGGAATGGAAAACAAGGAACGGGGAGACAAATGCGGTGCCCAACTGGTAACATCCCGTCTTGCATCTGCTGGCGCCGATTTGCACGGAAGACATGCTCCGTAGGTTTCAAGTCTCATCAGAATAAGTAATCAGATTAATTGAAACAAAAGAATGTTAATTTTGATAGTTGAGTCTTGTTCCTTTGGATCGCGATCTCTGAGACGGTCGAAACATGAATTCACGAGGGAAATGTCTTGACAACGGATCGCCTAGTCTTGAAACGATCAACCTACCTAGCCCACGCGTCACGCTATCGATGGGCTGCAGAAAGGACGGGACTCTTGTCCATCGAATGGAAACAGACTTCACCATCTCGCCGGCAAGACCAAAGCATTAGCATCAGCATCAGCATTGTACAGTCCAGCACAGCACAGTTGCGACGTTACTAGGCTTCGCTACGACGTATCGTGGAAGGATTCATTTAGGCAGTGGAGGTGCGTGAGGCCGGGCCTACCCATTGAGTGAGACATCCAATCCGGGCCGCATGAGAGGAGGCTTAGCAGAATGGCATTATGAAATGGCGAGGTTTGCAGTCCAAGGGTTCTTTTGGTGGGTTTCCGGGGTCCTTTAGGACAAGATAATGAGAATGCGATCGAACAAGCTGATTAACCTTTCTAGAGCAAAGGCCGCTGGGAAAGGCGCAGAGTGAGTGGCCTTTGTGACGCCGGGTGTCCCCAACAACCCAAACTTGCAAAATGTCGAGTAATTGCGGAATTGGCTGGGAGGGATTCGGCGTTCCTTAGCATAGAGGTTGCAGCGAGGCGTCGCTATGTATGTACTAGAATCCTCTTACGCACGGCACAGAAGGAAAAGAGCAGGGTTTCGGCTGTATATACTGTCCATCATGTCTTTGGAAAGATTGGGGCTATGCTGTTTTCTCAACCTGCATATCCTATTCGTGGATCTTATAGAGAGTGATCTAGGAGTTCCTAGATATCTCAAGATTTTTTTTTAAAACGATGGAGATGACTTGATCGTGGTTCAGATGAGAGCTGTCTCTTAACTACCTTAGTAACTTGGGAGACATGGGTCCCTCCTTGTACTCAGCTGCAGTGGTAAAATTCTCAACTCCGGCGGCCGTGGTTGGCGGTTCTCATAATAAGAGCGGGGGCCAAATGGAGATGGCAACCTCACACAGCTCCAGCCACTAAGTGATGAGGACCGGAGGACTGCCGGGAGCACAAACCCATCCATGGATATGCAGAACCTGATAGGGTGGAACAAAAAGGTAAAGCTACCGTAGGGGGGCTAGGTCGATACGGGACGGTACTTGTCCCTCGTGCTTAGCGCTAACAGAGAGCTCTTCATCGAGATCGATCGTCATAGCTATGCTCGATCATAGTCGTGGGATCGCCTTCGGATCGGGCTACATGTCCTTCCCGCGTCCGCAACCCGCCTGTCCTTGTCGCTATCCATGGGGTTAGCTTCCATTGTTTTACCCTGTTTGTGTATAATACAAGAGCGTCGCCCGGTCTCCTCTCGGGAGTTTCTTGATTTAACTTAATATTTCCATTAACTTAAACCTCTCTCGCCTCGCCCTCTGATAGGTGTGGCTTTCGTTGAGAAACTCAAACTCCAAAGCATTCAGATCAAGTGAAATCACCAAACATAAAATATTCATACGATTACCTGTTAGGCGCCGACCTCAGAACATACACTTATCCTTCAAGTCACCTTAAGGATACTTCTGCATCTTCCATTCATATATCTCAACTCCGTTGCGTTCTACATTCGACGATATCAGTTTTAAAGAGCATCTCGATCTAAGTGTGTAACGGCATTCAAAAATCGAAGCTGTCAGCCTATCGGCGCTCCACCACCCTGAAATCGTTGGTCACTCGTCAAACAATTACCAAAGTCAATTGCCTAGCGCCAGTATGCCCAAAAGATCTCTTGATGCCGCGAACATGGCCGGCCCAATCAAGCCTGCCCCAACCCGAAAGGTAAACAGCCCTTGTCCCTGAACCCTTTGCAATACACTTACAGGGACAACATCGCTAACACGTATATCCAGACTGAGCGATCCCATGAAGAAAACCAAGAACGAGCGTATATTGCAGCCTCGAGGCGAGCAGATCGAAGCCTCGAAGCCCGTGTTCAGTCGGCTAGGATGGCCAGCGAGATCCACAAGAAACGAACCGGTAAGGCCTTTCGAATCACTGAGGAGATTGTTATGAAGGAGGAAATGTACGAGGAAGAGGACGATGAATTCCCTCGATCATACCGGATTCTCAGGCAGAGCATGCAAACGGACAACCCCGCCTTCAATGCCAGAGTGGACGCATATCTCGTTAACCGTGTGGCCATGTCACAAATGATCTCGGCCACTGAGAGCGACTGGCGCAATAACGAAATCAATATGGAATTTGCGAGAATGTTCCCTCGGGCTGAGCAACAGGCCCAATCTCTTTCCCACAGGTACTCCGCACCAGGCTACTCGACACCCCACACACAAAATAACACCATCTCGACCCCCATGGGACAGCATTTTGACGCAAACTTCCAGCCTATCAACTATGGTCAACAGTGTAACGATAGGCATGGCGATCGAAGCCTTTCCATGTCAGGCCCTATTTCAGAGTCAAGAAACGATACAGCCATGTCGCCATCAGCTCTCACACCAGGTTCAGGGTCCCATCCCGAGATGGCCCAACCTCGTAGTTGCACATCATCTTTTGCAAACGTACCGCCACCTTCCATGATGGAATATAATCCAGACAACTCATTTTTCACGGCAGAGCTACCACCTGAGGCCAAGCTGTTGATGGGCGGGGGCATGAACGACACTTTCAGCTCTGCCCTTTATCCTGAACCTCACAACTGGGGTGCTCCTCAATCTTACCCATACAGCAGCGATTCAAAGTGTATTAAGGAGGAAGCTACTGGCCTCGGCGTCGCTGGAGAGAGTTATCCTGAGATATCGGAAACGCTACCATGGGATCGCTTCGATCCCAGCACGCCCACCAAGACCTTCGGCGACCAAGAGCCCGCTTGGGATTATTTTCTCAACGAAAATTGGGGCAACGACCAGCAGCAGCAATGAATCCAGTTGCCGGTTGATTTACTTGTTTATTTATTTATTTTGGTCATGATTTCAACGATACTCTTCTTAGCGATACACCAGCAGTACTTGCCAAATCCAAAAATAGCACTGTACATCTGGCTCATTTGCAACCAGCCTTATCCAATATGTATGGCGCTCGCGGGATGGATATTGGATGCTTGTACGTGGCATGAAAACGGACGAAGTGGCGCACCTGCGTTTGTTAGAATTGCAAAAGGCTTGCGCCAGGAGTTTTGCACACCAATATGGACTTGTTACTTATCACTACGGAATGCTTGTTGTATATATATAACAACATAATTACAGATAGAGATTCTGTTTAAGCATATTTATCCACTGTTTGCTGGCTGAATTATTCCCTGACTATTATATTGTATGCTAGTTTGTACGTGTGATATGAACTCTGTCACCGGTACTGGGAGAAAGAGTTCTCATTTAGCGAGTTTCATCCTATCTCGATGTGTCGAGAACAAATGATAAACTTTGCCCGAGGATCAGGAGCGAAGAGACGATTGGTGCCATCACCAGCATCGAAAGCATGTGGTGCTGAACTATCCTGGTACCTCTGGTCACGAGAGACACAACTACGGCAACCGTTTCCAGCAGCCATAGTAATATGTTCACAAGTAAGGTAGTCCAGTTGACTGAGCAAGCCGGCACCACTGGTACAGCTGAACAAGACCCCGTGCTAATGCTGTTTGACAAGAATCGAGCCCTTGAAATGCGACTTTGGGTTTAGTAGACAATTTGGTTGCCTTTTACCGAAGTATCAGAGGGAAAATGGACGAATGGATAGAATTAGAATTCGGGGACAATGCCATGTGCGCTGATGATTGGCTTGTCCAAATTGTGTACGACCGCCGATAAGAATCGCATCAGTCGAAGTGGTTGAGTAGCATCCATGCGTCGATCATTGTGCAGAAGTTCGTTGTGAAGTTGCACAAATCTTATCAAGGTCGATGCGGTATTGCGAGATTCACAGAGCCATTGTGCACATCATTTCCGTAGATTAGTACCTAGCTATGCATCTACCTGAGGTACCTCTGGAATATTGAAGATTGAATACTGAGCACCTTACCTCAGGACACCCAAGCAAAGTTCATCTCAAAGTTTATCAAACCCTCTTACCCTACCAATCCAGAGCCGCCGATGCACGTTGCAATCGATCTCAGGCTGTTCGAGCCAAGAAGCGTGAAATAATGTAGGGTACCTGGACTGCGAGCATGGACAGGCTTCCTGACCAGGTACCTGAAGGCCCCCCAAGTTTATGGGCCTCTAACGGTCCCATTTGGCTTGAATCGGTACCTACGAAGAACCCACCCCGCCAAAAACGTCACCAACACCGCCCGCTTCCTTTCTTGACTTTTGCGATTCAGTCTGCAATCACAAGACTTCTATTTTATTTTATTTTTCGTCGCTCCCACCTCTCATCTTTTTTCTTTTGTCGCCAGGATTGTCTCTTCTATCACTATATTAGCAGCAGTCTGTTGTGCACCTATCGCATCCACTCCTGCTACGTGTCATTATTACCCTTCACCAAAAGCCATATCGACAGCATCACCCGCTACCACCAAGCATCGTCTCCTTCATCAGCTCCGGGCTTATCAACGACCATGTCGTCATCGACACCGCCACCCACGGTCGACGCCCCTGACGAGACGCAGAGCGATACTTCCAAGTTGCGGACATTTTTGGGGATTTTGAAGAAGTAAGAGACTCACAATTACACCGTCGGCCATGTCATGCCGTGATAGCTTCCACCGCTCTGTTGGGGTCCAAGCCAGCGAAATCGGACGACAGATCCGCTTCACGTAGAGCGGAGTAAGCAGTGGAAGCAAACATGGCCACGCAAAGAGACTTGCCATTCAAGACAGCGGATGATACCATTATTTGTTTTCAAACGCTGACCGCTTGTTGCGACGATAGGTTCATCGGCGTTTCAGATCTTGCAGCAGTTAGATTCTCGCTGCCGTCGCAGTTGCTCGAGCCTACCCCGAACTTGGAATACTGGACCTATATCGATGCCCCCAATGCCTTTGTTGCTATGGGCACTTCCGATGACCCTCTCGATCGAATGCTCGAGGTCGTACGCTTTTGGCTGACCAAGGATCTGAAATATGCCAAAGGAAAGCCCTGCAAACCTTACAATTCATGTCTCGGCGAGTTTTTCAGGGTACGCGATCTTTTTCTGCTTCCACCAACACCCATATGACGATTGGATTCCAGAAATACTGACTGCCTTGTAGTGTAATTGGGAAACTGAAGATAACGCCCCGAAAATCGACACTTCAAGCCTCCAACAGACGAATGGCACCTCCAAGGGTGGCCTTTCAACGCTAAAAGTGGCAGCGAAGGGGGATAAGAATGCTTCGAACGTCTCACTGTCTGTGCCCCAGCATGGCACTGCAAAGGACGACAAGCTTATTCGCGTCTCCTATCTTACTGAACAGACCTCACACCATCCCCCTGTGAGCGCCTTTAACGTCACCTGCCCCGAGAAGGGTATCACAGCCCGTGGCTTTGACCAGATCACTGCCAAGTTCACAGGCACCTCCGTCAAGGTCCTTCCTGGGGAGCACAACATGGGCATCTTCATAACCCTCGAAAAGCGTGATGGCGAGACTTACCAGCTCACCCACCCGGCGGCCCATCTGGGCGGTCTTCTCCGCGGAGCTTTGAGCGTATCGGTCAGCGAATTCGCTTACATCACATGCCCCAAGACCAAGATCAAGGTCATTCTGCACTATGTGGAGGAAGGCTGGCTGGGACGCACAACAAACAAGATTGATGGCGTTGTCTTTAAGTACGATCCTGAGAACGATGACAAATCTCGAGTTCAAGACGTGCCTGATGATGACGTCCTTGCTCGGTTGAGTGGCCCGTGGAAGGAGAAGGTTGTTTTTACTCTCGGTCCCAGACCAGTTGTAAGTAATATTCTCACTGTTCAAGCACATAAATCTAACCGGCGACAGAAATCTGTACCTGTGGAAGAGCAATACACCATTATCGATATTGCACCCCTCAGTGTTGCGCCCAAGATTATCCCTCCCAAGGAAAAGCAGCTTCCCAACGAATCTTTAACCCTTTGGGGTGGTGTTACAGATGCTATCCACGCCAAACAATATGGCAAGGCTACCCAGGTGAAGGTCGAGCTCGAAGAGGCCCAGCGCGAGAAGGCCCGGCAACGTGAGGCCAATAAGGAAACGTGGCAGCCCGTCTTTTTCAAACATGTCACCGGTAACGATGGCAAGCCAGATCTGACCGACAAGGGCCGTGAGGTCCTTGAGCGGGCGCAAAAGGGTGACTGGTCGCTCGAAGGCATCATGTAGACGTTCGCCTTTGTTTCGAGGCTTCGGTTGTGTCGTGCATGACATCCGGTTTTCGTCTGCAGACACGAACAACCGAGGGAATATGGGGAGCTTAGTCGTTGGGATTGCTATACGAAGTATTTCTTTTGGGCTTTTCTGTGTCAGAAAGACACTTCTGGAATAGAGCTTCATTGCGCCGGAGAGTAGCACGGGGGGTGATATATGCATCAGAAATCGATGAACCCCGAGGATGCATGGCGGGCTTGCGCACTCGTTACTTGGAGTTGTGGGAGTTTTTGAGGTCTAGAGTTATTGCTGACTAGATAGTAAGATTCTCTTGACGATGTATTGCTTATTATCGACTTCGCTCAAAACCGTGACTATTCAATGCGGTCAACTAATCGACATTACTCATCACAACCTCAAAGGGATAAAGTAGAGCTGGCATAGTATCGTTACACATATCTTAGCATGCATTTGATCTCGTGGATCTTATCCTATAGTACAAGAGTGGCAATTCTTACTTTTAATACATCATACGTGAAACCAAAGACTCCCTCTGCTCTTCCATACCGTGAGAAACTTTTCATTGTATTGACTGACTTGTCAGTCGCCTCAAGCGTCAATGAAAGCCTTGACGTTGTTCAACCACCGGGTGTACTCTCGCTGCTCCTTGACGTCCACGTAGTCGGGAACAAAGACAGCGAGGGCCTGTGTAATGCCGCGCTCCTCGAGGAAGCGCTCCATGAGGACCTGGAGGTCGTCGTCGAGGCTGCCGAAGGGAGGTCCGGGGTAGACATCAGCACGCTTCTGGGCGGCGTCGGGGCTCTCGACCTTGGCGACCGAGGCGTCAGTGTAATAGAAGAGGTTCTCGACAACAATATGTCCTTCCTGAGCGCTGGCATCGATGTTCAGGGCTCCAGAGGCCTTGCCAGGCTTCTCGACAACAATTGATAGGTTGATAGGGGGGTTGCTCTCCTCCTCAGCATCCTCGTCGAGCTCCTCATCGATTTCCTCGTTGGCGCGAGCGTTGCGCTGGCTGCCCTGGGCGCCCTCATCCTCAAAACCTTCCTCCTCGAGTGCGCTCTCCTCACCGTAAGGGTCGTAATTGGTGATGTCAGCAATGGAGAAGCTGACGGTGATCCTGGAATAGCGTTGTTAGCTGACCGTTAAAGCCAACGGGAGGTGCAAATACTAACTTCTCATCACCAAAGTCGCGAACCAGCTTGACAATCTCCTGGCCGGGTGTGTCAATGAGCTCAAAGGCGCTGTTGTTCAAGAAATCCTTGATGCTGGCAGGGTCCTGCTCGCTGGCCTTGATGTCCTCCTCGATCTTGATCTCGCTCTCGAGCTTGGCGCTAAGCTCACCATCGTTCTCAGTAGCCTTACGAAAGCTTGTGGTAGAGAACGCAGCCTGGGCGGGTCGTAGGGCAGAAGCAGCCTTGGTGAAGGCGCTGGGGCGGGCGATCTGTCGCAGAGCAGCACCTGAGAGTCGGGAGACAGCGCGAGGCGCAGATCGGACGACGTTGCGGGCAGAGAACATTGTGATTGAATTATTGAAGGACCGTTAATAGAGTGTGCAAAGCGTATGAGAGGGGGGACAGGTCCTTGTTGGGGGAATTGGAAGAAATTTGTGTTGTATACAGATGATGATAGAAGCTTCTAAAGCAGTTCAAGAGCTCGTCTTGAAATTTTTGGGGACGGCAACTTCCCGGCAGGTTTGCTAAATAATTTACTGGACTCAGACTGGACGATCTCTTCCATCAGAGCGGGGTATCACAATCACGTGGCGTAGACAAAGGGTGCAAATAGAAGTTTCCCCAATAGCAATCACTGGCAGTCGGAAGGACGTCAATTGACTGTTACGAAGATTTAATTTGGGCATGAGTCTTGCATTAAGGTATACAAGAGGTGGTTCATAGCACATCATTATTATAAAAATGCAGGATGGTTCACGTAACCTGTTCCTTACCAAAAGTGTTCCCTGCTTGAACATCATGTAATATGAGTCGCCATTTATGTTGAACAACCACAGAGCTGTAAGTTACCTATGTAAGAATTGTGAACGCTAGAAGACTTGTGACTTATTTCTCTGCCTCTAATTTTAATCTGATCGTATGAATCAATTCATCCTCCAGCGCGATACCTACCCATCACTCAAGACCATTGATGAGATGTTTGGGCAGCTTGTTCGTGTCTAGCTTCTAGAACCTTCCTGCATCGCTTGCGGTAGAAAGATGGTGTCGATGGATCCTTTGTCCATCGGATCCGTAGAATCGGTTTGTATTGTATGCCTTGGCACATGTTGAGCACTTGACGGGGGGTTATAATCTTGCTCATTTGACCCGGGGGGTTTTTTTCTCCCCAAATAGTTCTTGTACAACTATTGCGTGGTCGAGCTCGCCTGTATATGAGACGGCAGTCATCGCACCAGGTTGTATTATTCATTCAATGCATCCCCTTATGCCAAATGCTCAGTTGGTGCCGCCTGACGGGAAGCTGGTCGGTCTGACTTGGCCTTCACTGTTGACCTTGACCCATTTCAGTTGGGTAAGATATGACCAGGAGCCTTCCCAAAGGTGAAGTGCGTTCACATTTACATTGTCCAAGAGATCGGGCATAACTGTCACAATGTTAACTCCCTCGATCTTCCTTGTAGGTCCGCAAAACGTACCAAAACCACTCTTGTACTCTTCCTCTAGTATGCTGATTTTGGCTTTGAGGAGATCTTCTTTCACACTAGCAGGCCGGCCAGGGCGACGGGCCTTCTTGGTTTCGTTATACTCCTCATCGTATTGATGAACGAAACTAGGAATCCCTTAGTAATCTTTGTAACCAAGAATGTTCTTCCAGACTTACCTGTGAATCATGCGCTGAACCTCGTTAATTTCCGGTGCGCCTTTGTTGTCTCTGTCTTTAAGGCGTAGAACTTGTTGAAAGAATGCGACACGGTCAACTAAAATGCGGTTAGATGAGTAAGGTATTTTGAGATTTGGCCGAGTGGTTTGTTTATAGTGTACCTAGAGGTTGTTCCTTTTTACTCCTGGCAGCTGCAAGTTTCTCAATGCGCTGGTCTCTTACACCAGCCTTGTGAAGGCGCATTGAGTCTCTGGACTTTTCATGTAGAGCATTAACAACGCCATTTCTCTTTTTTGAAATCTGCTTGCGGGTCTTGTGAAGAGTGGTGGGCATGGCGAATCTTTATCTTTTGGGTGCTGTATGTGTATTGTCGGCTTGTACAAACTATGTGGTCGTGGCTATAACCTGCAAGGATTTTTTTCTTTCTGACCCAAGAGGTAGGTAGGAGCCTGGAAAGCTTTGTAGTGCTCCACTATTGGCATGATGGGCCAGTAAGATTTCTAACAGATCCAATGGATAAAGGTACTATACCTACTTACTCAATCGACATCGCCTCGATGACTTACATGGTACTGAACTGGGAAAGAAAAAAAAAAGAAAGAAAGAAGAAAAAAGAACTTCAGTAAGTGCTTGCCTTCGTAGAAAATTTAATAATATCTCTTCTAACTTTCATATCCAATTCTGGTTGAGATCCTGGTCATGCGCATACTCAGTGTTTTTAATACTTGGTTAGTTTAATCATTAAATCTGTACTTTGGCACGGCTTAGTGAGTTGAGAAGATCGGGAACCAATAAAGTGATTTTACGATTAGAATGTCCTTCATATGATACAATATCTGGGAATGCTTTCGGTTTCTATGTTTCGTATGTCTCACTCGTCGATAAATAGCTAACTCGAGAATATCAAGTTGCAGGGCAGCTACCTGGCCGCTGGACATCTTCAGTGGGGCTTTTAACGATCGAGAAGTTGCTGGGGAAATACCGAACAGCGGGAACTAGGCTTATCCCAGGGGTTCAACGATCTAAGGAATGGAAACATCGCGCCTATCCACGCGCCTATGGAGCCCATTAAAACGGAAACTTCAGGGGTCGCGTCCCATCCAAAGCAGCCCACCTCACCTCACTAAGTGCTTTTTAGTCCCGAGGTTGTTGACCTTACCTGTTGATCACCACAGGCAAAATACCTATCTCCACCTCTGGAGACGTCTCTTTCAACCACCTTCAGCCTCTCGACAAGATTGCACCTTATATCTGTTTGCGGACTTGGCTGTGTTGTATCTCAAATCCGTTGCTTGTCAGACAGATCTGTTGGTTGAATCATCGCCGCCCTCGATACCGCTGCACAATCTCCCATCGCGTCCTTATCAACTTTTCGACGCGTCTATCCACGGCACAACAAAGCTCATTACGGCTCATTTCAATATTTAATTGTTGACGCATGCAAATACGGACCATTTTGGCTTGAAGCTGCCCAAGTCCCTCTTGGGGCTGCGACTGCAAAGCCCAACGATCAACAATCGTCACTAGCACTGGAGCCCTCCCGTCTTCAACATGGGTGTATCAGGTATATCTCTCTTCGAATATCCATTACTGTATATAAACTGATCGGCCTCAAGGGCTTCTACCTCTTCTCAAATCGATTCAGAAGCCGACTCAACTCAAAAAGTACGATGGCCAGGTTCTCGGAGTTGACGCGTACGGTTGGCTCCACCGTGCCGCCTACTGTTGTGCATTAGAGCTTGGCCAGGGAAAGCCGACACAGAAGTATGTTGAAGAAACCAACCGTATGACAACGAAGCACGCTAATGCCATTGCCAGATACCTGCATGCTGCCATGAATCGAGTACGCATGCTTCGGCATTTTGGTGTGACACCCTACATGGTATTCGACGGCGATTTTCTCCCGAGCAAAGCTGCGACAGAAGAATCCCGGGACGCCAAAAGAAATGAGAAGAAAAAGGCTGCAATGGAATTGCTGCGCGCCGGAAAACCTGCACAGGCCACACAGGAGTTCCAGAAATGCATTGATATCACCCCTGAGATGGCATCTGCTCTCATTCAACTGCTCAAAAAGCTTGATATCCCCTACGTCGTAGCCCCCTACGAAGCCGATGCACAGCTTGTCTATCTCGAGCGACAGGGTCTCATCAACGGCATCATCTCGGACGACTCTGATCTCCTCGTTTTCGGCGCCAAGAAGCTTCTCACCAAACTGGACCAATATGGCAACTGTATAGAGATCAACCGCAAGGATTTCTGTGCTTGCAGAGAGGTTTCATTGACTGGCTGGTCAGACACCGAATTTCGACGAATGGCCATCTTCAGTGGTTGTGACTATTTGCGCGGACTCCCAGGCATGGGGCTGAAGACAGCATATCGTATGCTTCGCAAGACAAAAGCACCAGAGCGGATAGTCCGGATGGTTCAGATGCAAGGGAAAAAGGTGTCCGAAAATTACTTGACGCAGTTCTACCAAGCCGAACTGACATTCCTGCATCAGTGGGTTTTTTGTCCAACCAAACGGGAACTGGTTCACCTTACAGATTTGGACGGAGAACGGACGGCAGCGGAGATGCCCTTCATCGGAGCCTTTGTAGAGCCTGAGATAGCACAATCTGTCGCCAGGGGTGACATGAACCCAATCACCAAGACTTTAATTGTCACCTCGACAACACCGTCCAAGAGAAGGCATTCACAGCTTGCCCATGGTGCCATTGACCAGCCTCCGCCTACGATGAAGCCTATCAGCTCCTATTTTAAGGGATCCAGTCGGATACCTATGGGTGAGATGGATCCTAATTGTTTTGAAGTTGACCCTCAGAGGGTTTCTCAGATTACTGGAGGAGGATTGGTGCCCCGCGTGTTTCCGCTCCCCAGGCCCTATCTGGAAGAAACAACTCAGTCTGCTCCGAGTCACTCTCAGGGGTCGACTGTGACCCGCACCCGCACATCCCCAAGACTTCATCGCCGTCGTACGGAACCCATCGCCAACATGCTCAACAGTTTTGCCAACAGCCCTACTACCACGAGCCGTACGTCAGATGCAGGCACCGAGCCTTGCCGCACTATTGCTAGCACTTCGACTGACCCTGCAAGCCGACCACCCAAGAAGGCGCGTTTGTGTGAGGAAAATGAAGCTGGACCTGGGGAAGATTTGCTACAAAAGAGCAGATTTTTCCCTGCACCGAAACTACGGAGGAGTCCAAGGCGGGCGAAGAGTGACGCTTATCTGTTGTCGGATGATTCGCTTGACGAAGCGCTTCTGGCATTGCCTGATTTTGAGGGGTGGAAGCCTGCCGGTAAAACCAAGAAGAGTGTGTCGGTTTTTGAAGAGAAGCAGAGCCAAGAGACTTCAACTGCAGACAGTGGGAGCCATATCTCGTTTGTCAAGGATGAGGAAACCCTCATGTCATCCTGTGATGTTTCTATGCCTCCTCCTTCATCTGCGGCTTCTGCATCACGGGTTTCTTCTACTCCCTCAAGACCAGATATCCGCTATTTCTCTTATACTATGCCAAACGAGACACCCGCTTCGACTGCATCACGCCGCTCTTCCGTCTTCAGTGCAGCCTCTACCCCCTCAACTGCACCTTCAACTGCAGCTTCTCGCATGACACCCCTGCAGCGTCTTGGTGCCCGTGCAATGAACGGCCCCATGTCCCCCAAGCTACCCAAACCCCGCACCAACAACATCGACAAGCAGTTCCTCTCTGGTGTACCTGTCAACCCTGCATTTGTACCCTTACCCAAGGTCAATCTAGATGAGGTTGCGGACCTTAATAAAGGTGGAAGCGAAGATCAAATCATCCCCGCTAGTGACGATGAAGACGAAGATGAAGATGAGGTCGACCTTCCTCCAAAGAAACTCAACCTATCCCGTTTTGCCTTCGCATAGAACGTACATTATTGCTTGGAAACCTCTTATCTTACAGCCAAAAATATTTCTGAAGTGAGACTGGTCGTAATGAACATAGCATTTGTCGGGCGTTCTTTTTTGCTTTTTCGTTGTAACTGCAGTATTGTTTGCTAAACTGTATGGGGAGAACTGAATATGGGTGGAGCTGGAGTCTTATGGAACTAGTGCATGCTTGTCTATGCATTAAACGACGAAGACAACATGAGTAAGTCAAATATTAAATAGGCGTTTTGGCAATATTATTTTGTCATTAAGATCATAAAATAATGCAATTGGAGCCCAATATCCCAGTTGCATCCCATCCGTACGACCCTCGCCAACATTTCGAAGTCACAAGTCGGTTATGTATTCACGAAAATTGCCTCTGTGCGATTTGTAGCAGTGCTACGCCTTAGTCATTCTTGAATATCTAAAAAATAAAAATAAACAGCATATGTGATTGTTCTCATTTACGTACCCGCTTGTTGAATATCATTATCCTTACCACCACCAAGAGCTGAAAACACCATGCCATAACAAGTCTATAAACCAAGATCTTCCAGGCTCCAGTAGCATAACCCTTTCTTCGCGCCAACGCCTCTGGCAACGGGCCAACGCAATGATCCCATGCCTCGTCGATTTTCAGGAGGCAACAGGTCACGATGACTGACGACGAGGGAACTGTGGAAGAACAGCAAGAACAAATGATACAGGAGTAAATTGAGGCCAAGTTCTAGTCAGCCAGGGAATAAAGGGGCAGCCAGCGAGTTTGGGCAAATTTTCTTCTCCTGCGTGACCTTGCTGTGCTACATTCATCAAATCCGATGTTTGTAAGTCCAAGGCTGAGTAATACAGCCAATCAGTGGAGCCATGGCCCTGATACACGTCAACCGTGGAGATTTAGGCCAATGGCTTCTCTAACTTTTTCGTACTGAAAAAGTCAATTCTGTGCTCGGGAGATACTGATAATGGTTCTGACGTTGTGTCGTAATTGAGCCTCAACGACGGTTGACGGGTGCAGAAGTGGTCGCAGCTAATAGGTCCGAGTTGAAAATCCATTTACCTAAAGACATGAACATTAGTCAAATGAACAGAATACTGGAAGGGGTCAGGGTGGCAATACCAATTGCAAGGTTCTCGGCTGTATCCTCGAGAAGAATGACGCGACGCTTGTTGCAGTATGAAGTTTTGTCCATGATATCAACTTTGAGTTTGGGGTCAGACAATTCTGCAGTGGGTTTCTCAAACATTTCAGACAGGTTCTCCACGGCCATCTCGAGGTCTTTCTGGTTGTCCTCGAAAATCTCTGTCAGGTTGTTCCTGGCGAGATAAAAAGCAAAAGCATATGTCCACTTGAGCGTTTGACGACATGTTTGGAGAGCCTGGGACGCGGAATTGAGGTACTGAACCTCAATCCAGGACATTCCCGACGCTGTCTGAAGCTGAACCATCTTTTTTTCGGTCTTTTGAGCAATGTCCTTATCGAGCTTGGCCGATTGTTCGTGGTTGGCATATCGGTTGTAGTAATGCAAATATCGTTCGAGAGATGTCCGGGATTTAGCTTGTGCATCACGAGCCTCAGATCCGCTCTTTTCCTCATATCTATTGCAGTTATACCAGCTGGTGCCGTGCTCGGACCAAAGTCCCATACACATCCAGCAAAACTCATATTTGCACTTTCGACAAGTCATATGGTTGCAGCCTCCGTTCTTTTCGATCGTCGAGTTGCACTTTGGGCATTCTTTGGTATTAGCCGAGATCCAGTTAGCTGTTTCTGAGTCGTCGGCGCACTTCTTGAGCCATTTCTTAACGAGCTCGCAGGGAGCTGGTTGATGGTCGGGGTTCGGACAACCGAAGCAGAATCTATACCCGCATCGACACTCCACAGTAGGGACGATCTTGCCCAAGTCCTTCTTTTTGACACCGCACTCGAGAGCGTTGGGGCAGTCTGGGGCAGGACACCACTTAAAATTGTCCTTGTCTTCGACATACGTTCTGTTGAGTAGTTCTTGATATCGATCTGCGAGTGCTGGGGTGACAAGAACATCTAGTGACGCTGAGTCAAGGATGCGACCGCATCCATCAGAGGGGCATTGGATCCTAGCAGCCTCCCCCTCTTCACGGATCTTTTGTGTCAAATAGTGCCGGTAGCAATCAACACAGTAGCGATGACCACATTTCATGGCAAATGACTCGAGGCCCTCCTCATCCTCACAGCATATGTCACATGTGAAGCCTGGGATGACCTCCAGCTTTGGAGGGCTGGATGTATTACTGCTTAATCCAGCAGCTTCGAGTACTTTTTCTGGCCTGTCCATATAATCCTCAAGCAACCTCTCCTTGTTCCATCGAAAATGGCGAAGCAAGATGGCCGCGTCCTCTTTCTGCATGTCTAAAATCATGTTGACTTCGCTGATCATGTCATCCTGTTGGCGTTGGATATCGCTCGGTTCATAGACTTTGTATGATACCACATGTGCGGATTTCTTCTTCTTCTCTGCATCTTTGATCAGACCAAAGTCAGGGTCGGGCTCGTCGAACTCTTCGTCATCAAAGTCTGTGATGTCAACATCATTAGTAACCACCAAGGTAGTGGAATATGGGGGACCCCGGAGGATATTGAGAAACACACCTTCACCTGCGGATATCTCATCGCCGCTTTCGTCCTGCATTATCTCGTTGTCGCTCGAAAGGGCCGACATGTATTCCTCCTCAGAATCCATGGGGTTGCTAGTGGTGGTGAGTGGAGTTGGGGGCAGGGCGTGTTTGTCTACGACGGCAGCTGAGGCGATGACTCTCTTGTTGGGCTCTTCGTCTCTGTTGGCAGAGGAAATCGTCGCCTCAGCAGCCTTCCGCTTCCTCGTGGTGGGGGGAATCGTGGCGGTTTAAGGGAGGTCTTGGGAGAAGACCAAGGATGGAAGGATGTCTGAGGGTACAGAGCAGAAATCGGATGGTGGCGTTGGCGTTTGACTGGCGGGTGACTAACAGCAGGTAGCCTTAGCTAGGTAGGTAGGTAGGTATGAAGGACCCAAGTACGTAGCCTGGGGTAAGGCAAGATGATGTATGGTATGGAACGGAACGGCACTGTAGCGAGTGGTGACGGAGGGTCGAGTAAGAGTCAAGTGAGGCCGAGAGGGGTGCCTATGACGGAGCCAGGGCCATTAAATTCGGCATAGGTAGCTACCTACCTAGGCAGAAACACGCTGTGATATGGTACCCAGCAGAGGAAATAAGGCCTGTGCTAAAATGTACTAGCCTTGACAAAGTCAACACCGGTGAGCATAAAGAGGAGATGAGCAAGTCGTTGATGGAAAAGAAGTTTGTTTGTTAAAACAGTAGCCTTCGAGATGATGATAAATAAAAGTCACACACTCTCTCTTTCCACCTCACGACAGTTGACCGGACTGTCCGACCATTAACCTAGCACGGGAAGGCGGGACGGTACGGTGGGGGAGCTGGATCGGAAGGCAGGATAGTAGGTAGGCAGTCGCAGTCAGGCTCCAGCCTGGAAAAGAAGGAACAAAACAAGTGGGCCGTGCATGAGCCACTGGTGTGATGTGACGCTCAGGGCAGTCGACTGTCTTATATGTTTTCTTCCTACCTTCTGTCAAAGTGTCCTGAGTTCTTTGATGTGCAGGAGAGGTAGTGATATGTTGGAAGTTGATCTTGAATCCTTAGGTAAGCAGTATAGGTACGTAAGGTCTGTGTTCTGCCTTTCGTTAACCTGAAACTCACGCTCATAACCAAGCGTTTTTCCACAACCATCCCGAGGCAGCTGAGGTGGGTGATGACTCCTAATATTAAGGACTGCTAAGAGAATTCATGAGCAATAAGATTCTCAGGTAACTCGCTATGGTATATTAGCACTGGGTGACACAGGTGAATATACCTACCTCTATATTGCCCTGTTGTGTTTTTATGCCATTTCGTACTCTATAGGTACTGAAGTATACTATATTACGGGTTGCTAAGCCTAAGTAAGCATTTGTAAACTTGGTGCAAGTTCAGGCAGTGGAAATGAAGAGTAAGTTTCCCCAATTGACTCTGCCAGCCGATAAAACATTTTGAATATGGGTTTTATTACATTTCCCACTATCTCCCCTCGGTCTATTTGGTTAAAAGGAGCATGACATATGTACAGGTAGTAGGTGAAGGTTATTGAAGAAATGGGTATCACGATGACACCCATACCCTGTACCTACCTACCTTAGTACCTAGACAAAGCGCAGGACCACGGGGTTACCCGCTCGGACAGTGCAGGTGAGAAGTCTCTACCATCTGAGCTACCTTAGGAGGTAGGTTGGTACCTTAAGTAGCCCAGCAAAGGATAGGTACCTACTAGGTTAGTAGGTACCTATTGAGAGTTGCTTCAGCTGTCTGTTTGACCCAGCATCAATACCCAGAAGCGGGTTGTCCATGAACATTACATACCACAATAGACCGTGGTTAGGTAACGACACGGAGCAACAGACTCAAGCCGCCATTGTATCTTATCAGGGCAACAAATCGCAGACAAGAAGCATATGCTTCATAGATCTCGGTATCATATACTGTATCGTCATTTGTTACAGCACCAAAAGAGTTGAGCTCGCGACCTACCTAGTAAAGAATGGCAATGATCCAGGTGCATGACCAACTGGCGCAAGTACTGGCTATCATGTGCAGAACGTCAAGCAAACGCCGCTTCAGAAGTTCAGACCAACTGCTGGCCATGCGTATGACGCTGTGTCCAGAGTCATAACCAAGACCAAGGTCTACAAGAGCGGCCCATGAGATGTCTGGCGCAATCTTGTCCTTGCATCCATTATCCGTGGCGCTTATCGACAGTATGCCATGAGCCAATTATACATTTCCTGTGCCATATGTTTTGTTTGAAGATTGAGCGGTCTAGCAAGTGTTAGTCAAGCAATCCATCAAGAATAGCTGCAACAATTATGCCTCGATTGACGCGCGCTTCTCCAACTATAGGTAGAGTTGACCCAGGCCATCTAGTTGCCTTGCGTATCGCCAGAGAAGGTCGACATATCGAAGCCAACCACAGTGTTGGTTTTCGTACACACTGAGGTTCCGTAAACGAGTTTGTTAGAGCCTTCGCGACCAGCACCGGTCCATTTGCGCGCGCGTCGACTTGCAGCCCAAATGCCTTTGTCAAGGTCATTGGCCGCTGGAAGGCATTCCTGACTGACCAATCTCTAGTTTGATGCTGCGTGGCAAGTCGTGAATGTTCAGCCGTTGATTGGTGGCCATTTGTCTTGTAAGAAAAGTCCCTGGTCCCTGATTGGCATCTTAATTGGAATTGGCCGACCACACCTTTTATTCGCCGAGATGTTCATCTTGGTTGATAGCTCACCCAATAAGCGTCACGCCTGGGGCTGTTGCTAGTTTCGAATTTTGGCATCATGGTTGAGATCAAGGATAGAGCTAGTTGAAGCAGTGATCAATGATTTGCTATATCGACTTTCAGTCATCCTCTAAGGTACAGAGTAGAGGAGGAAGCATGGCCATTTCTTATGGAGATGTTTGAAGGAAATGGTAATCGACTCTCGGAAAGCATCATGAAGAAAAATGTAAATTTATTAAGTTTTAATATTGCAGTAAAATGAATCCATACTCGCCTACTTATCTGGTTAGGCGGGCAATGCATGCCTCTTAACTGCACTTATTTGTTTAAATTAGAATATTTAGATTACTCTTCATCTCATTGTAAGTACATGAAGTGACCCCGGGTTCCCCTCCATCATTCACCTGGGACACGAGATAGACCTCAAGGATATGACAAACCAGCTTCATCCTCGTAATATTTACGAAAGAACTCGCCGGAAACTCATCATTCAGCTGCAAAGCATCAACCGTTACTCGTCAGCATCAAACCTACCTCGTCGCTGTCAGAATTGCGAAAAAGGCCATGGATGAGATCCTATTCGCTCGGTACTTTTGACACGCCGTGAGCCAAAAACAGACCAGTTTGTGTGAAAAGCCGGAGAGTTGCGCATGTGTTTTCCCAGGCCTGCCACGAGTCCTGCCTTGGTCGAATCACATTCCTCCCGACCATCTGGGCCAGGAAGCAATCCCCGGCGCCAACAACGGCTTCGGCGGACCAAACAGCTCCCTGAGAGGGGGATTTCAGCCAGGATGATAGGTGACTAGGCTAGGGCGTATTCGAGAATAAAAAAAGCAGGGAGACTAAACTACACAGGACACTTGATTGATCCGTACTCTATCGAATCAGCAGACGTCCCGCCCCCTGTCAGCTGCATGGCACTATTCTCGAGTCGGCGTAGGCGGTTGATGCTGCTTTTAACGCGACTATCACCGCCAAAGTCAGCCAATCCAAATCCAACCTTTTCCGCCCTTACAACTTATAACCATCACAACGTCTCGTCTCTCTCGCTGTCCACCAACCATGATGAATGAAAATCTGAAAAGTTGAGCCGTCGGCCAATATGTTTAGTATCCGCACTGTTGCTCGTTTCTCAGTTGAAAGAGAAGAGAGTTTACGGTCTCAATCACAGCTTGGGTCCAGGCGTTGGCTTGGAATCGTTCTGCCACGACACCATCAGCCATCAACGAGGTAGAAACAAGAGTTAGTTGTACAGTCAGTACAAACAGCCCAACTTAGCCGACCTGAATTCCCTTGGTCACCAGCATGGCGCCCACCCACCCACAAACCAACCACTCTTTTGGCGGCTGCTGTGCGGTAACAAAGGTCCAGCGGAGATACCTAAAGTGACATTGTGTAGCATAATACTGCACAGCTGTCACTGTCGGGCTGGCAGAACCGTACAGTTACATCTTCACATCGCAAGCTTGCAGACCACGCAGACCATGGGGCAGGCTAAACAAGCTGCGGAGTGAAGCAGAGCGCTCAGAGAAGAGCCATATCAATGATACGGGCTTATTGCATGGTCTCTCGTGTTGTTACCGCCCTCTTTGTCCTGATCCTGCACCTCTGTACGCGCTTGTTTTTTCTGTGTTGTCGCTGTTCTACCTATCGTCCTGTGTTTCTCTACATCTGATGGTGCCTTGGTGGTAGGTAGTCCCTGTCTGGTACGGGCTCAAGTACACGCGCCCGGCCCCAGTCTGGTGGTATCCCGTATGGTAGATTACCTTCCTTACCTATCTATCCACACCTACGGCTGGGGTTGTCGTCTCTCTCATTACACCCCTCCTCTACCCCTTCACTCTCACAGCCCGTCATAGCCCCACATTGTTCCAACTGCTTCACACCCCCTTCACTTCTTCAAGCGCCCACCTCTTCCCAATTTCATCCTCTGGCGCCAAATACTTGACGCAGTCCTTTCCTTATAATCGTCTGTTGCTGCCTTTGCTACCCTCTCACCTTCGCTTCTTCTCCAGTCAGTCAGTCAATCTGTTCACTCGCTGCTTCTATCTGCCTGTACTCCTAATTCCCACTATCTGGGATTGGCTGCTGGTTCATATAATCAACATAGCCCAGGCTCTTCATCTCTCGCCCATAATCACCAGTCTTGATCTCGACAACCAACGTCAACTCAACAATCATCATGCCTACCGCCAAGCCTAAGTTGGGGAAGCTTACCACTCCTGTCACCGCTACCTTTCCTTCCGAGATTACATCGGCAACGCCTATCTCGGCCGTCTCCTTCACATTCAAACCCGATCCGGACTTTCTCAAGACGCCTATTAGCCCACCCATGGCATATACAGACTTCCTCACCAAGGCTATGGCTCTCAACTCTCCGGCTACGAGCTCAGGGCAGACCACCCCAGACTCGCTCCCAGATACGGCGACTAGCGAGGAAACCGACACCTCTAGCAAGAGTGAAGAAGGCACTCCTCCGTCTTCAGCTTCAAGCACTACTTCGAAGAAATTTGCCCGCCCAACTCCCCCAGCCACGGCCCCTATGGTGCCTCCTAGTCCCTTCACCTGCTCCACGCCTATGTCTGCTCCTCCCACTGGCCCTGCATGTTTCCCCAGCCTTAAGGTGCCCCCTAGTCCCAGCGTCGCTAATATCGACTCGCCTTTGAGCGCAAGCACCGCTCGATCACCCTTCAGTGCCAGACCGGTCCATTCAGCGTTCGATTGGGATGCTGCTCTCAAGGCTCGCCTACTAGAGAAGAAGCAGAAGACTTCAAGGACAAGCGTGCGACACATTCGAGAGGTGGTGACAAGAACCGTCACATACACACCTAGAATGGCACCAGCACCAAGGGGCAAGAGACGAAAGGTAGAATAAACCTACTGAGCTAATCATTATCTACCCTACTCATCATGTCCACACTCAAAACGATCATCTGCTCAATCGACTCATACCTTTAACGATCCTTCGAATACTTTATGAATTTTCTTTTGTTTAGACATGCATTGTAACCAAGAATATAGCGGAAAACGACGAGGATGCACACCTCAAGGCTAAATATGGAGCAGGTCTTCGACACCTGGCGGCGGCGAAAACTGTCGTCTCTTTAACCTTCAAGCATTCTTTTGTTGATTTTTTTTTGTTGATACGCCTTGGAAGGAGTTGAATCAGGAATAGGGAGACCGGGAGGTGCGATTGAAGGAGTTTGATGGCGTTCTACAAATTTCATTACCCACTTTGGATGTGCTATTCCCTGGGGGCATAGCATGGACCAAGAATTACGATACCAGCACATTTGGAAAGGCTCAGGGGAGAAGGGATTGAGATCAGCGACTAGGACGCAGTCGACAGCGACTCTCTAACAGGGTTATTTGAGGATGAGGAGGGGACCGCCAGAAGAAGAATTGAATAACGCTTTGAGCTTCAATGACACCGTGTATTGGGGGCAGAACCAGCTCTTAGCAACACCGTTACTCAAAAATTCATAAAGCCATGGGCTGTTTAAACACCAACTTTGTCGCGTGCTCTGATTTGTGCTGTGTTTGTGACTGAAACCGACTGACTGGTACGTTCCTGATCATATGAGCCAAGCCTACCAGCCTGGACTGAGTCACCATTTTTACGAGTTTCGTTCTGTTTATTCAATTGGGGATATGGTCACGCTATCGATCGTTTGCTCGTTTTCTCGTTTGTTTATTTGTTTGTTTGCTTGCTCGTTTATAATGGATCTGTCATGGTCTCAAGAACAGGCCGCACAACGGGTATATCCTCGATGCGTATCTTGGTCGCACTGGCGGCCAACAGAACGGCCGCCAGCTCGAAGCTTCTCTGAACCCCACCTGCTCTTAATCTGCCTTATTTTCCTTCTATTCCCAAGTGATGGGATATACCCTTGTTCCTTGTCGGGAGACTTAACATGGGTTGCAAGCACCTGTGAGAGATCATCTCAGCAAGCCTCAGGTTTCGTTCAAACGATGGATTACATGAGGGGTAAACGATGAAGAACATGTTGATTCGTTTTGATTCTGCATTTCGGTCCGCGTTGTGACGAGATACAAAGAGGTGAATGAAGTATCCATGTATATATGCACTCCACTAGGCCAACTCTTGGGCCAAAGGAACGGGATGTATGCCGAGAGAGACAGATATAGTCAAGGCAAGAAAGCGGCATCTGAGAGGGGCGATGATAAATGTTGGCAGTTCTTGCTCCCCCAATATTCTGCTTCTCTTGTCCTCCTTCGGACCACTGCATCTTCACTGTGCTGCCCTGCGAATTCAGTACGAAGGAACCATTTGAACTTAAGGAATCCTTTCAGTGTTGCTCGCCCACTGTCGGCACCCCCTCCCATCACCCAGGGGGGTGATAGACCACTAGAAAGACTTAGACTTAAAAGCGGCGTCGTCTCTAGCCTCTGGCTACCCAGCACCCTGGTCCAAGCGGAACCAGGGAGTCCCATAAACTGGGCTTGTAAGCGCCGGACAATGGTCTTCGAATTTGTTATTGGCTAAGGTGGGAGAGCCCATCACCCACTATGGAGGGCGAGTTGACATGATTGGATCCGTGCTAAGCGCCCAGGGCTGTGGGTCGACGATTTCGATTTGTATTTGTGAGGGTTGGGGTTCTTAATGGATTGAGGACATAGCGACATGCAGAAGCGTTGTTTCTTGCCTATCCTGTATGGCCCGTAATGGTAATGCCTGCGCTATATGTTGTGTTGTGTTGTCTTGCTTCAGGTGCGCCTGTGTCTGCATCTCCCCTCTCGCTCTCGTTTCTACTCTTGTCGCTTTGTTTCGCGCATACTACCCAGCTACTGCGAGGGATACAATGCGCTAACAGACCAGTTGGCGTGTTTCCAATGGCCCCCAGTGGTATTGTCACCAGACGTGACGACGTGAATCCTTGGTCCGCACCAGCCTGTGACAATATGTTGAATCTCACTGCCCGTGAACTTAAGCTTAGGCTCTTGACACCTAACCCAAACTCAAGCTCATTCTATCGCCTCTCGTCATCCAGGTGACCAAGGTACTGGGACACTATCACTCAATTACGATGGCACAAGTCCGGCAGGTGAAAAAACCACCCATATACCACGCGAAATCTCCAGTTTACTGAAGCCCAGCTCCTCATGGCATCGGGTTTAGCAAGTAGAGGTTGCTTCCGAGAGGCTACAGAACCTAGATGAAGAGCCCTCGTCGCCTATTGACTCGCCCAACCCACCGAATGTGCCAGTGACGAGATGCGCATGTGGTGATGTGACAACCCTGCGCATCACACCGTCTCGTCTGCAGTCCTGCCATTGGCTACCATGCGAGCGAGATGCCCAGCTCACGCCTCCCGCCTATCTGAAACCAAGGAGGGATCCTCAGCCCTGAGTCTGGGATTAGAAACGAGTTTGAGACCGCTGTGACCCAGCTGCTGGGTGGAACAAGGCCCTAGATCATGTTTCGAATGCTTTGCCAATTGCTAATTTTGGCTCAAAAGTCAGATCGCCGGATGTCACTCCTAGCTAAAACCTCTGTTCTTCGCACCCATGGAGATAAATAGTCTTCCCAGAACGAGAAGATCGCCGCCCCATGGTTTGGCTGGGTTGAATGCAGTGTGAAATTGCAGCGTAGCCGGGAACTTGAGATGCATTTTTTTAGCTTGATGGAAACCAAAATGCCCTGTCCCCGTCTTGCCTTGAAACGTGATTCAATAGCACGAAGTTCATTCTGGTCTTAGACATGTGATCAATCCACTTCCCTCACTTCCTTCGCTATGGCGTTGCAGAGCGCAACTTTGACCCCTGCTCCAGTAAGTACATGGATCCATAGCCGTTGAGTATCACTCAGCCGATCGTTGGCGCTCTTGACTTCTGAGAACATAACCTCTCCCTTTGGCCTTCCAGGCACCTTTTTTGAATCTTCTGGTAGATTATCAGTGCGCCACAGAATTAGATCCGGGATACCACCACCTCGTTGTCTGTACTCTTGAGCCATCACCTTGCATACTACTGCAAGAGCGCTTCCCTCGAAGCACACAGCAAGCTCTACGAGGTCGTCAATTTCGAAATCCCAGTTGAGGCCCACCACACTTGTTCTCCTCTCATGTTCTGTTTCCCAGACTTTGCGAATGAGACGTGGGGCCTCTCCATTGGCAATCTCGACCAGCCTGTGATTGATTTCTGATGCTCGGGACGGGTAGAAGGCATCCGTGTGGAGATCCAGCGGACATGTTTGATATGCTGTCTGAAACACATTTGGAATATAGATAAAGAGAATATCGTAAAAGAGGTACGCGAAAAGAGTGCGAATAATCCCACCCTCAGCGTGATACCCCTTCCAACCCTCAGATCGATATTGACTGAGACACATTGCTTCAACGCTACACTCCTCCTGGGTGTCTAGCTCATCGAGCCATATTGTTTTGGTTGAAACTTGGCGACCGCCCTTCGCAATGATATCCTTCTTGAGTTGAATTCCTTCAATGGTGTGTTCGATAGGCTTTTGCAGTTCAACGTGGCCAAAATTGTGTTGTAAGCGACGTGGTATACGTAGTTTCTTTTCTAGCTTGACAAGGCGTTTTTGCAAGTCGTAGTGAAATATCAGATGGCAGTCCGGGTCTTGTAGACCAGCCTCACAAGTAGCAACTGCGATTTTCTTCCAATGTTTCTTCTGCTGCTCGGGGTCTGTGAATTTGGGATTTGGGTCCAAAGCTGGCATATAATGCTCCTCTAGAAGAGCCTTTCGTTGGTACCAGCCACCTCGTCTCGCTGGATGGAATAGTCGTTGATCGAGAAGCTCCGTGAGCAGCTCATGCTCTCTGAGATGTTGTTTGAGCTTTCCAAAAACCGGTGCTGCTTTATGGACAATTCTTGTATACGAATGGCCTGGCGTGAAACGTCTCAAGTAAGCACCATCTCCCATTTCATAGACTGAGTGCTCCTTGTGCTGCTCTTCCTCAACCAATATCTTCCATCGCGGGTAAACTTTCTCAAAGATATTGACAATCAGCCTGAGGCCCTCATCTCCGGGTGAGCTACTGAACTCCCATGCATCGACTTCAGCCTCCATGCGGATGGCAGTTTCATACTCAAGTAGGTGCAGGCGCGACATAAATATAGTTGAAGTTCGGCACACAATGTATTCAGGAAAATGACGTCTTGCAATTTTAGCAAGAATGATTGTTGTTAGTGATTTCTCTGTCCACTCCGTCGATCGATAGAACACAAGATGCACCCGTTCAAAAAGCTTGAAGGCTGGTGGCGACAATCGAATGCAGGGTCCAAGTATTGCGAGAATTTTTGTAAGAAAGTGTTGCTCTCGATTCGAATCTTGTCGCCGAAGCTTTGCGGTGTCCTTTCCCTTGGCTTTTGCAACCAAGTTTTCTTGGTCTTCGGAGACAGAATCACGGCTGTTGTGTCTGCTGAGGCCCACCGATATCAATCCAGACTGTTGCTTGCTCATCTTTACTAGTGAACGAATGAGTTCTGACTTCTTGCGTCCTTGGACTTTTGCTTCCTTAGCAAGCTCTTTCAACTCGTCTAGGCTAAGCAGCGACGCAGCTTCTTCTACAGAATCAATATGATCATCTGACTTATCGGCAAAGCTGAACGTCTCATCCAGTCTCGACTCTTCAAGTTCAAGGTCAAGAACTGGGCTCTGTATTGGGGTGGCTGTGCTCGCTGGCAGAACACGAGACGATTGCAGGGTAGTTATCGCTGCCTCAAGGTCTGAAATGTCGTTATGATATCCAAGACGGCTATGGCGATGCCACGAAGCAGTTTTCCTCAAAAAGAGCCTGACGTAGCTTTAAAGTGTGAGCGATTATCAGATTTGTGGTAATGCGTAGAGGGCATACAGATATTGAGCCTCGTAGTTCAGCTCTCTCCATTGTTTGAAAACCTCGGTCTCTTTCCCATCAAATAAATGCGATTCTTCTTCTAGGACAGTATCAAGCGCAAGATTGAAGGCATCCACATAAATAGAGCTTCGTCCCTTGACCCAAAGTGGCTGAGGTGTTTCTGTGGTGTCATCCTTGTCATGCGCCGAGGCCTGTGATGACTTCATAGTCTCATACTGCTCAACTGCTTCTTGGCCTTCAGCAGTGGGCGGTAACGCGCTCTCAATATCCGTAATGCGAGGGTGTTCCTCAATTTTGTAATTTGTTTTAGCTGCTTCATTGTCAGGAAAATTCTCCCTCGGTGAGATATCATGGGGGTGATCGGGGCGTAGGCCATCCTCAGAGTCTGGCGATCCCTGCCGTTTGGCTCGCTTGGAAGGCCTCTCCTTTTCTGGTGAGTAACCGCGAACTTGCTCTCGAAGCTGGCTTGGCGGCTTGGGAAGCCTCGTCACGAATGCATCCATAATTCAACTTGAGCCATGTCAGATGAAATTAGGGCGGCAAGGGCAGAAGCTGAAAACACTATTAACGAATGGATGTCTATACGCGATGACAAAGACAAGGTAGGTACCTAGATGAACACGAAAGCACATGACCTCGCGGGGCATCCACAATACCGGTTCTGATCTTGATCCGACAATCAGCCGGCGCGACAGGATCACCACTCAAGGAGCTTCAATAAGTACCTGTCAACAGCGCCATTCTGTTGAATACCTTCCGTACCTTGTATCGCCCGATCTCATCGGCAATGGCCGACTCAACCCCCAGAACAGAGCCAGCAGTAGAGACACCGCAAGTTGTAGCACCACCTGAATCTGCTGTCAATGGACATAACTCAGACGGTCCGCAGAAGGATGTGACAATGACTGATGCGCCAGCCGATCATCCTGCAGTATGTTGTCTCTCCTCTATATGTTCCTGGAAGCTTTTTGCCCAGATTCGGCTCATTACGCAGACTCGCCTCTCGTCATTTGGAGGACAGACCATTAACCTCTTAACAGTCATCTCCTGCTCCAGCTACTCATGCGCCTAGCCCCGTACCTGCACGAACAGGAACTCCGGCGCAAGGTTCCAGAGCTGCCTCTGCGCATCCGGATTCTGGTCTTAGCCTACCGGCCGAAGCTCCCCCTCATGGCGATTCAACACGGCGATATCTCAACACGAAAGTTACCGGAGTATTGTTAGAGGGCGTGAAGCAACTGGCAAAAGACAAGTATTCTCACCTTTCTTGTGTTTTGTGGATAACGACTAACATCATCACAGGCCGAGTGATCCTCTCCGGGTACTAGGAGAATATCTCATTCAAAAGTCAAAGGAATTGGAAGGTACTGGCTAGATTCACGACATCACAAAATCTCCACAAGTAGCACACAATTGGCATGGTAGCGGGAGGCATAGATGGCGTTCAGGTTTAATAATTTTTATCGTCACTGGGTTAAGAATGCCCCATTGCATACGCGTACTTTCAGCGATCGAAGAGCTTTCTATTTGAGCGGTCGACAACGCTGTTGATCCTCCCAGAGGGGGCGAGCAGAAAGCATCATGGCTCTAAATGCAACTTTTTTTCCCATGTTTGTCCCCAACTCCGTGACCCGGGAAACCATCACCACCAACCAATGCGGCCATTCTTCGTCATATGTTCGCTTAAGCGACGATGGTGCTGGCAGTAGCGGACTCGTACTTCCAGGTGGGAGGGAGAACGCCGACGGTCTTGTAGTAACGAGCCAGGCGGTGAATTCGGGACTCAATAAGAATGAGGCGGAACTTGGAGTCCTTGTCCTTGCGGTTACGCTCAAGGTGCTTTCGGACGGCGACCGCCTTTTAAATTGTTAGCCTGAAATTGTGCGATGGGGGGAAAATTTGACATGACCTGCGTACCTTCTTGATAAGCATGTACAGATCCTCGGGGAGCTCGGGAGCGAGGCCTGTTAAAAATCTCTCTGTCAGTCTCAACCGTACAGAGGCATTAAGGAGATGGTGTTTCTCCATTGCAGATGTATTTGTTTCCATCGCCACATCCTTTATTCGTTTAGGGAACCGTACCGTTGGACTTGAGAATTCGGAGAATTCGGTTACCTGCGATTATTTGTTAGTTGCCTTGACCTTTATTTTCTATGCGCGCAATCCTTACCGGTGACAAGCTTGACTTGGGCAATACCATGGCTGTCGCGAAGGATAACACCAATCTGAGAGGGAGTGGCACCCTTACGGGCGAGCTTGGCGATCTGCTCAACGACCTGCTCGGGTGTGGTCTTCAACCACGCAGGAGCGGAGCGAGAGTAGGGGAGAGCGGAGGCAGAAATGCCCTTTCCCTTGCTGTGAAGTCGGCCCATCTTGTCGGTTTGGCGTGGTGATGCTGGATGATCAGTGTTGGAGTCGTGGAGTTGCAAAATGATCTTTTGAGAGAATTCTTTTGTGTGCACTAAGCGAGCCACTTCTATTAGGGTAGCGAATGGACGATTCGACTGGTCCGATAAGCCATCATGGAAATGATAGATAAGAGGTCACGTGTATGGTCCAAGCTCAGCGCTAGTATCACGTCTCTCTACTTTTCTTTCCTTACTGTCGCGAGCCGAGTTTTTTTTTTTTTTTTTTTTTTTTTTTTTTTTTTTGCTGTTCTACATGAAGCAAAGCTCAAGGAGCTTTGCGTAATTACTTTTAAGTCATATGGTAAGTCAAAATGCTCCTCATACTGTCTCAGTCGACCTCGACATGATGATAAATCACTTTTTACTTTATTTCTGGTACCTCTTATGTTAGAGCCTTCGGGCTCAATGAATGAACAGGACTTCTGATCTGGTCATTTCACTCGCAATTCGACTTGCGTTCCCCTGTTGGGCCTTGACACTAACCGAGTACAGATTCTGTGAGCTCCTTGTTCCTACTTGACGTTATACCAGATAGATAGATATCTTGCAAATAGTCGATACATAATGCCCGCTGTTCTTGACTCGACTAATGCGTATCAATTCCTCAACATGTGCCCGGATTCGTAGTATTGAACTTGTAATCTCGTAAAACGAATCCACATGAAGACGTGCTACTTGACTTGCAATTAGTGCCTGCTCATACATACGACGGTCGGTAGTATTGAATTCGATGAGATCAAATGCTTTGCCATGCCCTGTGTTTTACATTTTCAATGGATTCCCTACCCGTACACCGATAGAAGACTCCTGCCCCCTCAGCCCATATACCCAAGGTAGCAAACATATTTCCTCCTTAGTCGCCTTGAATGGAATCGATATTACCTCTTACCAAGCTCCAACGTCGAAGTTCTCCTACATGTCGGGTTAGTCACTATGAACCAAATCCTAAGAGTCTAAGCTTACCTCTGGGAAATATGTTGTTACGACAGTTCTGTCAGCAAACTTGCGTCCTGCAAGAGCTTGCAGAGCCTTTGCCGTATCTTCGGCCTTCTCGTACTTGACAAAGATCTTGCCTACACCAGCAGATTGTCGACTGCCACCAGTGGGCCGAGGAACCTTGACATCGATGATTTTACCAAACTTGGAGCATTCCTCTTTAACGTCTTCGCAAATTTCTTGCAGGCTCTGTCAGTAGAAGTTCTTCACAATGGCTAAGATGACGCACCTTCGTAGTCGTCGTTGTCCAAAAGCTCTTCAGCAGTCACCATGTTTAGGAGCTGAAGCACTCGACTGCTCTCAACCTCATTGGCAGTCTGAGAAGCAAGACCACTAATAGCGGTAATACCCACGTCGAAGTTGGCGACTTGTGTAGGGCCGATACTGGCCTTGCTAACCTTGAGCTTCTTGCCTCCAATTTCCATCCCGTTGAGCGTGTCAAGCGCAGTTGGATTGGAGGCGGCGGGGTCTTGATACTCGGCAAATGCGATACCCTGGGAATGTTAGAAAGAAGATCTTGTTTTCGCACAGCATGTTGGTGAACTCACCCTGGACTCTTCTGTCCCTCTGTCCTTGACAAGAACAAAAGCCTTAGGTTTGCCAAAGCTAGCTAGCAGTTCGATAATCTGCTCTTCTGTCAAGAAGGTAGGGATATTGGTAATGCTCAGCTTGTTGACAGTGTCCGGAACGATGTTCGAGACAACCTCGGAATCATAGGAGGCTTCCTCAGTTACTGCAGGCACGACGTAGTCACGAGGCCGGCGAATTTCAAGGCCACGGTGACCTCCATCCGTACCATTCGATGCATCGCTGGCCTCCATAGATATTCCATCCATTGCCAAAGCAACTGTTGCCTCGGGGGCGTCTTTGAACTCGATGACTGCAAATGACCTATCATTGGAGAACTGGCACAGGACGCAAGGGTCTGTGGTGTCAATGACATTCAATCCATTAAGCTGGAGGTTGAAGAAAGACATGAGGGCCTCTTCGCTTGTGCCCGAGGGGATTCTTGAAACCAAAAGTCGCTTTGACTGGCGAGAGTTATTGGCTTTCAGTCCAGCACTCGTGACTTGCCCGCCAGGCTGGTTCATAAACGCCTGTAGTTTGCTCGGGTCCATTGGCTGTTGCCGAGGAGCGCCAGGAAGAGGGAACATGCCCGACAGCTTGGCTTGCTCAGCCGTAACATTCTCGTAGCCTGGAGGCTTGATATCCCACTGAGTCAGGCGACGCTTGCGGTCGAGAACAGGCACGATGTTGGTCAGATCTGGAGTTGGCTCTCGCTTCTTAGGTGGCGGGCTCGCGCTACGGCGCTCCTGCTGTGCTGGAAATCTGTCCTCACGCCGATCTCTTCCACCACGACGACGGTCTTCGTAAGGATCTCGGTCTCGCCTGTTGGGCCGCTCATCGTCGTCGCGTCTGGCATCTCGACGGGATGATCCTCGATCGCGATCCCACTCACGATCGCCACCTCGTCTTTCGCGGCCCGAGTATCTGTCTTCACGTTCACGGTCGCGGTGGTTTCGGCTGGACGAGTAGGCATCGATATCGCCTTCACCTCGTCGATGGCTTCGGTGCTCGGGTGAGCGAGATCGTCTGCGGTCGCGGTCACGGTGTCGGTCTCGACGATCCTCTCTATCACCTCTTTCACCTCTAGGCTAAGCGAAGTCAGCTTGAATCACATTCGAGAGGATGAGATGGATTACTTACAGGATAGTCTCGTCCCCTGCGCCCATCTGTGTGGTAAGGATTTAGCGACGCGACGCGATTAAATATCAAATTGCAGTAGGACTTACCTCGGGAAGAATAGCTGTCACCGTTCATACTTTTAGCAGCGACAAGCGACTCCAGAGCTTGGATGTGTTCTCTGAAATTGATGAGTGCGAATGGTTGGAAGACGGATTCGTTGATTCAAGCCGCAACGAGGTTCTAATTTCACAGAGCTGGCAGGCATCGCGCGAGGCTGGAGCTTTTTTTGCCAGGAGGCGCTAACGTTAGTAAGGTTTGGGCCTAGTGCCACGTTTTAGGATTTGGCCTCTCGGTTAGGCTTGGACAGCTTGTGAAAAAAACTCCAGCAGCAAAACGAGTCAACAACAAAGAAATTCCATAAACTGAACTCACGATATATATTATTTGTACTTAAAAGCTGCCGTGATTGGTCCTAAACATGCTCATGAGTGTAACTCTTATAATCAAGAATTATTGCATTGGCTCTTTGACAGAAGGCTGTTCTTAAGCTTGTAAATGTTGGATTTGGCTTATGCTCGTGGTCAGGTAGGCTGTCAAGTTCCAGGGGCTATAGCGTTCATAATAGCACATTACATCATCAACCTTGAGTCGCCACGGAGGTCAACGACAGCAGTGTTGGCTTTAAGCTGCCAATCCGTGTTCTTGATGCATCTTTCTTGCGAATGCCTTTTATAACAAGAGTACCTAGTCGGGTTCAATTCTTTTCTCAATGTCTGTCGTGGGGAAGACGGATTGGCATAAATTGCCTGTTACTCTAGGGGAGCTTTGTATCAACACCACCTTAAGATGTGGACAGTCTTTTAGATGGCAAAAGATTAACCATGAATGGTGAGTCTGTTCAAACCGCAACCCGTCGGCAATGCTAACACTTTCAGGACCTGCGCTTTGCATGGTCGACTTCTTCACTTGAAGCAGGACTCAACTCATCTGCACTATCGGGTCACCTTTCCACCACCCAAACCTTTGACGCCAGCACCCAACAACACAGAGGCTCTCCTAAGGCACTATTTCAACCTGGATACTAGTCTCGAACCGCTTTACAAACAATGGTCAGATGCTGATGCCAACTTCAAAAAGAGGGCCCCCCAGTTTAAAGGGGTTCGAATTCTCAGCCAAGATGCCTGGGAGACATTGATATGTTTTATTTGTAGCAGCAACAACAATATTACGCGGATATCACAAATGGTGAGTATACATCGTTTGCGAAGGGTTGACTTAAAATTGATCGGATATCCAAGGTGTACAAGCTGTGCCAGAACTACGGTCCCCTCATCGCATACATGGGAGACGAACCATTCCATGACTTCCCATCGCCTCAAGACCTTACAGGAGATGATGTTGAATCAAATCTTCGAGAATTAGGCTTCGGATACCGGGCAAAGTACATTGCTGAAACAGCACGGATGGTTGCCAACGAGAAGCCTGAAACCTGGTTGGAAAGCCTTCGAAACCCTGACCAACCAGGCTTCAACACCACGCCTGTACCGAAGGAGAAGCATGCAAATTACAAGGAGGCACTTGCGCAACTACTCACTTTGAAGGGGGTTGGTCCCAAAGTTGCCGACTGCGTATGCCTCATGGGCCTCGGTTGGGGAGAGGCAGTTCCTGTTGACACTCATGTTTGGCAAATCGCTCAGCGAGACTACAAGTTTGGAAAATCAAATGCCAAAACATTAAACAAGGCAACTTACGAGGCTGTGGGTGACCACTTCCGAAGCCTCTGGGGGCCATTTGCCGGCTGGGCTCACTCAGTTCTCTTTACCGCTGATTTGAGAGAGTTTGCAGCTCAGGCTGCAAAAGAAGAAGACGAGCCTACTGTGATCAAACTGACAGCTTATAGTTCCAAAGAACATACGAGATCAAAAACGAAAAAGACTATCACGATTACCGATAGTGACACAGTAATAAAGGAAGAAACACCAGTCATTGAATCCATATACAAGCAAGGGTTGGAGGAGGTTAGACAGGTGAGAAGGTCGAAACGGGTGCGTACTTCATAAGAGTGCCTTTCAATGTCTAGCTGGGTTGAGCAAAAGAATCAAATCTAATGGCTGCCATGTTGAAGTGAGGCAGTCGATAAATATTGAATACTTGGTCTGTAAGGGTTGTGGTGAGTGCGAGTCTCATGATGACAAGAATCGAGCCTATGTATTCACCACAATAAGATATTTGCATTTTCCCTTGAATTTGAGGACATCTGGAGCTATGCCATGGCTACGTTATGTGTTTTCTGGACTTGACATACAGGCAGTTATCATGCGGACTGATGTATGATATGGTTCGATTGGCCGTTTCTCGACATGCTACCTTAGGTAGGTATAAGTTCAAGGGGCGGTACTTGACATGATATTCCAATTCTAAAACTCCTTTCAGTCTGTTCGTCATGTGTAATACTTATTACCAGTGTCTGATGCGGTTCAAAGCATTGTTGACAATTTGACTCTTCCAGTCAGCAGGCACATGTGTAAATCTAAGCAAGCGGCTAAAACTCGGGTGGAGGAGATCGCCCCCCAACCTAGGAAAGCTTCGTCAAGGAGCGTAATTTTGCGATCACCCATCATCTATTTTCAACTCTCCATGCGCAACGATAACGCACCGAGCGCCCCTTGTCCTCTCGAACCGGGATGAAGCTGCGAATGCCATAATCGAAAATGTCTGACGCAGATTTCGAGATCATCAAGAAGCTCCAGCAGGAGCGAAATGCTGCCTCTGCTGGTAACAAGGGTTCGCGAACCTTTGATACTGCAAATCAGCGAGTCGATGATACTAAGCAGAAGTTGACCGACAGCGCCGACAGTACCCTCTACGATCGTGATGGAGCTGATAGATTTTCCGGGTATCACACCACGCTACCGATGGGTGAAGACGATGAAGAGATGGGCGATGGTGACAATACACGACGGCTAACTCTTCAGGTTACTGGGCCGCGAGAGATGATTGATGAGTTCGCTCGTGGAAGTGGCGTGGAGGAAGATGATCCCCTTGCTGGGAAAGGCGAGAAAAGTGGTCGAATCGTCGATCGTGAGACAGACTATCAAAAGCGCCGATTCAATCGCGCCCTTACTCCCACACGCGCCGATCCCTTTGCCGAGAACCGCCAGGCTGGCGCTTCTGAGAATGGCACCAGTTATCGCGAGGTTATGGCGGCTCGTGAACTAGACAAGGAGGAGCAGCGCGTTTTCCAAGCTATCAAAGCGAAGCAGGAGGGCAAGACTGGTGATGACGGCGATGCACAGCCCATGCTGACAGATGGCACTGCCCAAGCTGAAGCTACCGAGGCTTCGTCGACTGCCCGGAAGCGCAAGAAGCGATGGGATGTGTCGTCGGCACCTGCCGAGGATGATGCGGCTGAAGCCGGTGAAGCAGCGAAGCCCAAGCGTTCGCGATGGGACCAAGCTCCTGCACCTGGAGCAGAGGTTTCGAAGAAGCGTTCGCGATGGGATCAGGCCCCTTCTGCTACGCCCATGGGCAACACAGGGCTTGCTACTCCTGCGCACCCATCATCCGCACCCACTCTGCCAACAACTTTTGGTACCGACATTGGTCGAAACATGCCTCTCAGCGACGAAGAACTCGACCTCCTCCTACCCGGCGAAAGCGAGGGTTACAAGATCCTCGAGCCTCCTCCTGGCTACGAACCTGTCCGCGCTCCAGCACACAAGCTTATGGCCACCCCAGCTCCCCAATCAGGCTTCATGATGCAAGATCCTGAACAAGTACGCTTCAGTGGAAAGCCAATGCCTGCTGAGATTCCAGGAGTAGGCGACCTACAATTCTTCAAGGCCGAAGACATGGCGTATTTTGGAAAGCTAACCGATGGTTCTGACGAGAATGCTCTGACAGTTGACGAACTGAAGGAGAGAAAGATCATGAGGCTTCTGTTGAAGGTCAAGAACGGTACTCCCCCTATGAGGAAGACTGCGCTTCGCCAGATTACCGACAATGCTAGGCAATTCGGAGCCGGTCCTCTGTTTGATCAAATTTTGCCCCTACTCATGGAGAAGACGTTGGAGGACCAAGAGCGCCATTTGCTGGTTAAAGTTATTGACCGGATTCTCTATAAGCTCGACGACCTCGTGCGTCCCTACGTCCACAAGATCCTGGTTGTTATCGAGCCATTGCTCATTGACCAAGACTACTACGCCAGAGTGGAGGGACGCGAAATCATCTCTAACCTGAGCAAGGCTGCTGGTCTTGCTACCATGATCAGCACTATGCGACCTGATATCGACCACGTCGATGAATACGTCCGAAACACAACAGCGCGAGCCTTTGCGGTGGTAGCGTCAGCCCTTGGCATCCCTGCTTTGCTGCCCTTCCTTAGGGCTGTCTGCAGAAGCAAGAAGTCATGGCAAGCCCGCCACACAGGTGTGAAGATTGTTCAGCAAATCCCTATTCTGATGGGCTGTGCCGTGCTCCCTCACCTCAAGGGTCTTGTTGAATGTATTGGGCCTAACCTCAACGATGAACAGACAAAGGTCAGGACAGTCACCAGTCTGGCCATTGCCGCATTGGCTGAGGCCTCTAACCCTTATGGTATCGAGAGCTTCGATGACATTCTTAACCCCCTGTGGACGGGCGCTCGCAAGCAGCGGGGCAAAGGTCTTGCAGGTTTCCTCAAGGCTGTTGGATACATCATTCCCCTGATGGACGAGGAGTATGCCAATTACTATACCAGCCAAATCATGGAGATCTTGCTTCGCGAATTCTCGTCACCTGATGAAGAAATGAAGAAGGTGGTTCTCAAGGTCGTCTCTCAGTGTGCTGGGACGGATGGTGTCACTGCGGGATACCTTAAGGAGCACGTTTTGGACGAGTTTTTCAAGAGCTTCTGGGTACGAAGAATGGCCTTGGATAAGCGAAACTATCGACAAGTGGTGGAAACAACCGTCGACATCGGCCAAAAGGTTGGAGTCAGCGAAATCGTGGAGAGGATCGTCAACAACCTCAAGGACGAGAGCGAGCCATACCGAAAAATGACTGTCGAAACGGTGGAGAAGATCGTTGCCAGCTTGGGCGCAGCAGATATCGGCGAGCGCCTAGAAGAGCGACTTGTTGACGGTATCCTTCACGCGTTCCAGGAGCAGAGCGTCGAAGACATTATTATGCTCAACGGCTTTGGCTCTGTTGTCAATGCTTTGGGAACCCGCTGCAAGCCCTATATCCCTCAAATCGTCAGTACCATTCTGTGGCGACTCAACAACAAATCGGCCACGGTTCGACAACAGGCAGCAGATCTGATCTCTCGAATTGCTATGGTTATGAAGCAGTGTGGTGAGGACGCCCTCATGGGCAAGCTGGGTGTTGTGCTCTACGAGTATCTGGGCGAAGAATATCCCGAAGTTCTCGGCTCTATCTTGGGTGCTTTGCGGTCCATTGTCACAGTTGTTGGGATTGCGCAGATGCAACCACCCATCAAGGAGCTGCTCCCAAGACTGACCCCTATTCTGCGTAACCGTCACGAAAAGGTTCAAGAGAATACGATTGACCTTGTCGGTCGTATCGCGGATCGGGGACCTGAGAGCGTCAATGCCCGGGAATGGATGCGAATCTGCTTTGAGCTGCTCGATATGCTCAAGGCTCACAAGAAGGGCATTCGACGAGCTGCGAACAATACGTTTGGTTTCATTGCCAAAGCCATTGGTCCTCAGGATGTGTTGGCAACTCTGTTGAACAACCTTCGGGTGCAGGAGCGCCAGTCCCGTGTTAACACGGCTGTTGCCATTGGTATCGTGGCCGAAACCTGTGCTCCCTTTACAGTTCTTCCTGCTCTCATGAACGAATATCGTGTCCCAGAGCTCAACGTGCAGAATGGTGTGCTCAAGTCACTTTCCTTCCTTTTCGAGTATATTGGCGAGATGGCAAAGGACTACGTTTACGCAGTGACTCCCTTATTGGAAGACGCTCTTATCGACCGTGACCAGGTCCACCGTCAAACAGCAGCTTCCGTCGTCAAGCATATTGCTTTGGGCGTGGTTGGTCTTGGATGCGAGGACGCTATGGTGCATCTCCTCAACCTTTTGTACCCGAATCTATTCGAGACTAGCCCACATGTCATTGATCGTATCGTGGAGGCCATTGAGGCCATTCGAATGGCAGTTGGGCCGGGCCTGGTGCTCAATTACGTCTGGGCGGGCCTGTTCCATCCGGCAAGGAAGGTCAGAATCCCATACTGGCGCTTGTACAATGATGCATACGTTCAGGGGGCTGACGCGATGGTGCCATATTATCCAAATCTTGATGAAGACAAGATGGATAGGCCGGAGCTAGCGATTGTGCTGTAAGAGTTTGTATAGACAGGGAAGATTGGCTTCAAGACAATGTTTCCATTGGTGATAGCAGAGGTTTATTTTAAGGACTTTTCTTTTCTTGCGTTAGGTATGGATTTAGGGAGGTTAGTAATTTGGACTGCTGTGTGTTGAAAGGGGTCATTGCATGCGTCAGGGCGTTCTGATAGATAATAAAAACGGCTTCAATGTTTCGAATGTCTGGTTGTATTACACCGAGTGCTAATCTCCTGTCTCATAACCATGTCGATGATGTCGACTTACTTTCCAACCCCTTTTACCTAACAATCATCTGAGTGTTGACCGCTTGCTGGGTCAGTGAACGGATGATTTGCCAAGACTGGTGTAGCATTCATTTCACCTCTCACCTCACCTCACAGCGGAGCCGCCGACTTCGCATGTTCCTTACAGCTACAGGGATGAAGTCGAGTCTTGGGGGCCCTTCAACCGAGCTGGTGGTTTCACCTCATTAAGAAGAGCGACGATCATCCGAAGGCAGCAGTTTAGCTAGACATTAGATTAGCTTGGCGGCGATTTATTGACTGTCCTCTCACCAAAGGGTTCTCCATAAGTCAGCAGGCGAAAGTAACATTGGCGAATTGAACATGTTACCTTTCAGGTCGCCATGAATCTCAGCCGGACGCTTGGGCCTGAAAGATCCCCAATGCCATGGAAGGCTGATTTGGATTGGCTATCCATACCAACGACTTTGTCTGTACCTACACCGCACATGTGATGACTTCTACAGGGCAGATAGAGTAGGATTTATCATCGAACTGATGGGCCGTCATGCACGGATGGAAACCATTTGCACTTCTTTAGTAGTCAACGCCCGGACCCGCGGCTCATCCACACTTTAAGAGGAACTTTTGAGCAAGACTCCGGCAGATGCAAATTTCATCCATAGGGATCTCCCTATCTTCCTGGCATCTTCGCCTTGAGATAGGGGAGAGGGGAGGGGGAAGGGGACCGTGCCGCCTGACGTTTGGATCGTGTCACAGAGCTGTTACCTCGACATTTTCTTGGTTCTGAATACAAGCCAAAGGTGGTTGGGCATGGAGTCGAGAATACCAGCAAGGGACACGGGCAAGTTCGATGGGGAGGGGGAGGTACGGTGTGATCGACACTCACTAAGCATCTTCTTGTGCCTCTGAGTGGCTGAGTGCGGAGGGGGAAATCTGGCTGAAGCCCACGTACGTCTCTCTTTTTCCATACAGAGTAAAGGCGTGTCTATCATCTTTGTTATTGCACGTGGGCATTTGTTGGATCTTCTGGTGGAGACTCCTGATGTGTGTGCTTCAGTACAAGGCTCAAGATGGAATTCTTATCATGATGTTTTGTTGTGCTTCATGTGCCGTGCTCCCCGTGTTAGCATTGTCTTTACCATGCACCAGGGTGCATGACTGTGTATGCAAGGCTTGCAAAAGACGTCAGAAGTGACAAGATGCAGATGCAACGTGTTTATGATAGGGTGAGGGAAAAGGCATATGGGTTGTCTCTAGCTCTTGGTTCTCGCGCTTGGGAGCTGTTGTCCAAAAGATGGAACAGGACCCATCCAGAGACCAACTTATTCACCTCCGCTGGCAGACCAGCTGGCATCATGCACGATGTTATCGTTGCTGATGTCTGCCAAGGTCACCGAAGTGGTCTTGCAGTCTTTGGAAGCCAGCCACCTGTCCTCAGACACTTGCCAAGGCTCATTGAGATGTAAGAACAACACTTCTGTCTGCGATGATTTCATAGCACCCATAATTGAAGCTATCTCATGTAAAACAATCCAAGCCACATCTTAGCTGTTGTGAAGATATTAGGTCAAATCCAGGCCTTGTGTCGCCCTTGCACTATGTAGGAGGACAGAACAAGCAGTAGTCTAGGTCTCGAGACCAGCTGAACTATATTGGAAGGCTGTTCCTCACCTGCAATCGAGCTTAGACGCCGTTAGCCTTTCAGCTTTGGGACTTGCTTCTGTTGAGATGTTGGCTGTGATCCAGCACCTTAATCCGTGCTTATGTACAACTCTCAAAGTGGATGTGATGTTCGGCCGCAACGGTTGCTTATTGGATGATCAGATCCAAGGCTTGCAGATCTCCCCGAGAAGGCTGAGATTCGAACAAGCCAAGGCGCAGAATGAACGGAATGGGTACGATATCTTACCCTTTGGCAAATTCTCGCTGCGATCGTCAAAGCCAAAGCAGAACTGGATTCACACGTCGCATCGGTTGGATGCTGGGACGGGAGAGCAACCAACTCCTGCAACTGAATGCCCTAAACCCCGCCCAATTGCTTATCCTTGAAGAAGAGCAGTATGTGGAGATGAATCTGCTAAGAGGCAAGGCAATAAAAGCCGACGACCAATGAGCGTTGCTGGTAGAGGCCAGGATAATCAACATGAATCGAGATGAGGTGAATGGTTGATTTAGTCAGCGAGGAAGAGCTAGACGGGTCAGGTGACGGCGGATAGAAGGGAGTTGGAGATACACGCCGAAACACAGAAGAAAGCGGGGTGGGACAGAGAGGATCTTCCAGGGGTTGTTAGAGACTCAACAAATTCTTCTCACACATGTAGAGATTTTGATTGAATAAAATGATTGCTAGAGTGAAAGGAGGTGTGTAATCAACTGAGTACCTGAATATCTGATATGGTGATTGGAAGAACATGCCCTCTTCTCTGTTTGAGTCATAAGCCTAAGGTAGTCAGGTGAAAAAGAGGATGGCAATCTTAGCAATGCCATCAGAGGATTGCGGTGCGTTGGATTGAGAATAGCCTATATCTTAGAGGACGTCAGAATGCGCCGCCAGAAGAGGAGCGGAATGGTAGAAATGGCAGCGCAAACCACCCAGAAGAAGCCAATGTTGGAAAGGAAAGAGATAGAAAAAAGCAACGCTTGGCCCCAGTGGAGGCCAAGAAGCAGTCGTAGCAGGTAGAGAATTAAGTTGCAGTGATCAGAGGTACTCACTAAAACATTTGCCTGGCTGGCTGGCATGTATACGAGGGAAGCTAGGAGATAGGGAAGAACTGGCACACTTTCTTTTGTTTCGTTTCGTGTCTCACTCAACCTTGTTGCTCCTTGTGTCTCTCGCGAGGCTTGCTAGCTTGAAAAGTCGAGAACCCCAGCGCTGTGAGGTATCGTTAGCGTTTGGAGGGAATGCGGGTATGTAGACATCCGTCGATAGAGCGGTTGGTGTTGTTTCCACCTTGGGTGACCAAGGCTGAGATTGTATACAGTATCACAGTGTGCATGGTTTTCTCCGCTTTGGATTCGTGAGTGTTCCTGAAGTGGCAAAACACGGATGAAAGGTAGCCATTGACAGTTGAGCTGGCTGGCTGGCATGGTTTCGAGGGTGGGGAGCTTGGTTGTAGTTGACTTGAATTAGCATTCCCATGGGCTTCGTGTTACGGATAGTCGTGTGCCCAATTACACGACGATGTCACTGTACTGACTTCTCGGGACGAGGCTATGAGAGTGTGGTGATGGGTGGTTCACGCTATCCGCTATATTGAGCACATACTGCAGTGTGGTACTACCGGACCCAGTCCGACAGGTGACCACGGAAAGTATGTAATGGCATCACAGAGTGATGTATACCATAATAATGTTGGACGCGGATGCATGATGACAACAGTGATACGAAAAAGATACTCTTAGCTAGGGGCGGTAAATTACTTGTACAACTTGTTCCTATCAGATGAGGCCAGCATCATTCAGCAATCAAATCAATAAACTCACTAATTGGGAGGGACATGATGGATTAAGAGGCTGCCTAGTAGTGATGTTTTGTCACTGGACATACTGTAGAACCACATCCATTCCGGCTTCTGGTGTTCTCTTGCCCTCTGCGATGGGAGACTGGTTACTGTACCCTAGCTCAAAGCGTAGCAAAGCCTGACTAGCCCGGTCCAGCCAAGCCCACCCATGTCCCGGCATCAATCAGAGACTAAACGCAAATACATTAAACCCGTCTGTCACCCCTGTCATGTATCTTGAACAAGTCTTCTACACTCACGCCTCAGGGACGCCCCCACCTCCACTCTCCCCACATGCAAAAGTCAAAAGGGAAGAAAAGTGGATATAGAGCGCTTGTCCCTGTACGGCCATCTGCGGCAGCGAATGAACAAGCTCATCGATGACGTTGAGCGGGTGGAGCTCGGCCGGGTCTTTGAAGCAACGGAGCCGGGGACCCTTACCGCAGCCTCTGACGTCATGGCCCCATTGCATTTCAACGGTTTTTTGGTTTTTTTTTCCCCTACAGAGGCAGTTAGTTAGTTTCCTTGTATAGGTAGGCATCGAGAGCTGAGAGCTAAACACTGCCGCGGCCAAAACAAACTTCAAATGATTAGCATAACACAGTAGCAGTCAAGAATTGTGGGCTTGCACGAATCGCAGAGACGGGTATGAACTGCTAAATGCCTGACTACTTCATTCAGTACAATTGTCTCTTCGTCCAAAACTTGACTCAATTCCAACAGCCAGAAAAGAAATCATACTACGGATATGCCTACCGCCTATTTACGCAGGACGATATGAGATGGTTCAACATGGTATAGCTCTATATTCCGTAACGTAATTAGGCATTTATTTCATCATGCGGAAGCAAGCCCAACGCAGCCATTGTCCCCTCACATGTAGATGCACGATAGGAACGAGCAGACAAGATGAGGGGAAAACAAGTTTCGCGTCCAAGTCGCTCAATCCATCTCTCCGCGCCCCCATTAATTTCCCACAGTGACCGGCCGACCCTCTCTTTTCTCAGCTGTGTCTGTATACCCAACTCCGTACAACGTAGGTTACTGATACATAGATAGGTAGATTGATTTGATTTGGTTACATGCTAGCTTATCCTGCTCCACGTCACAAACCAGGAAACACACCGAGAAGAAGTATCAGCACCCCTGCTACATGTTGCTATTGCCATGCTCGAGGTACCTATTGTCGTTGCTGTCGCTTCTGGCAGTCTGACTTTTTGCCTGACTACCTTATCCAATCCATAACCCCAAGCTGAATTGGTACTAGCCCCCTAATAAGAAGGACCCTGAAGATCCCACCATCGGAGCTTCGTTACGCAGAGGCCAGAGTCCGTGGCAGAATCAATCTCAAACGCGGACCATGAGTCTAATTTCTCCGTCGACGTCATTGCTCGGCCCACGACCGCCGTCATTATCGCTGTCTCGGAATCCTTCTGATGAATCCGAGGTCCCTTTTCCTTCCTTTACGAAGGGTGCATAATGAGTAGAGAGAGCATGTGGCATCGTGAACATGAAAGTACGGCACGATGACGAGATTACATACCTTGCTTGTGTGAGGCAAAGGCTGGGGTCGAAAGGAGGCAATGGATAGGGAAGCGGCCAGTTTGTCAACGGCTTCAGGGTTGAGTTATGGTGCTAAAATGGGGCGATAAACCGACTTTGACGGTACTCTAATCCTCCAAGTATACCAAACGGTCTCTCAACCTGTACAACCCCAAACAAGGCGGTTTGCACCGCCTCGGAGCGCCGTTGTGAACTGTCTCACAAACCAGCCAGTCCCATCCCATGCCGTGAAGCTAATCCGCCATTACGGCGCCGGATCTCTTGGGTTCCGCGTCCCGGGCGCTCACATCTCAGCCGTGAGAGACGTCATATGTCATATCACCAAAGCCGCGACATGGCACACCAGCTACTGCAGTACAGTACATACCCCTATAGCACGAGAAAACCCCCCCTCTTCGTCTATTTCGGCTGCCAGTCTCCGCTGTCACAGCGAACACTGCAGTTGAACGATACATGCGATACTCTGGCATGTCGCGCGCGTCCTTTTTGCCACAGAGGGTAAATTGCCCAACGTGGGGAGTTGATGGATATTATCGAACCGATCGAGTAATCCGAACGAGCGTACCGCAAGTGGAGGAAGAGTCTCCCACGTGCATCGTCTGTAACAGGGCGGGCGCCTCGGTCGGCTATTAGCAATTCCATAGCATTACACATAAATCTCGACCATGTGCAGTGATTGTCGAGCTGTTGGCACCACAGAATATGGAAGTGTACTTATACGTGCCATCAGTGACCGACCATGTTCAATTTGCAATGCGACTTCTTTTAGTGACATGACATGAGCTGAAACCGAGATCTATCTCCCGCTGTCCAGCATCCCAGTTTGTGGCTTGCAATCAGATCGATTTTCAACCAACAAACAGGGTGTAACGCGTTTAACGAATGGGGAGCCAGGCTGTAAAAGACAAGGGTTGAGTGAAATATTGGGGGCCCACTGGGGAATGAGAGAATGAGATGGGAATCCGGAATCTGAGAGCGAAGAAAGAAGAAGAAAAAGAAAAAGAAAAAAAAAAGGGAATTATCGACCCTGACAAATAGGAGACGGGCAATTCCCTTGTTGACTCCACTCCATCCCGTGAGCGGTAGGCCAAGTTTACTAAGAGATAATACAGTCTCTGAACTGACTGACTGACTGACTGATGATAGATCGAAAACGGATACAGAATCAATTTCTAATCAATCAATTGCATCTTTGCATGTGTAAAGCCGTACCTAGAGCCATTCATTTCATGTTCATCTCTAGTGAAAACCTTCTGGTTGACTTCGAGCAAACCTTCTTCAGCAGCATCTGTGCAACACCCCAATAACCCCATCAACAAGGTCCTCTCGCAAGCTAAACTGAATACATGCTAAGGCCATTATCTATCTTATCCACTCACCCAACGGATGTCAAAAACGAGGCTCAACCCTCTGGACCATGTCCTCCGGGGGGGTGGTCCCCTGCATTCCCTTGCTCAAACTCCAAAAGGACCCTCAGTTCTCAAGCCAACCCAATCTCAATCTCACCTCTCGAAGTTAATCTACCAACACCTTTGACTCCCTCCCTGCTTTTCCACCCCCACAAAGCTTGTCCGGTCTTGACAATGCCATCGACTCAATAACGATGCCTCTTGCGGTAGGGATGTACACAACTTGAAACGCCGGCGTCTGCTATTATAGGTCATGATCGACAGGCAATAACAGACCAGGTGCCGGGATTGTCAACCATTTGTTCCTGTCCTTCCTCTCCTGTCCGTCCGTCTGCTCCTGTTGCTGCAAATTCATTTGCGTCGAAGAATCGCTGGTGGAAGGGAAAGGGGCTGCATTACCCGTCTGTGTCTCAAGTGCTCGTCCTCAGTTCATCCACCTTCGCTATCGTCGACAACAAGTGGCACTGAGGTTGAATTTGACATTTCTCAGTTCTCTTTCTACATTAGCTTCCTCGGCAATACTGCCTCGCCTCGTTTGACGCAGGCCAGGGTCATACCTCTTGCGGCTATCTCGTTACCTGACTGCGAGATGGAGGGGAGTGGGAGACCATCCAACCGCCTTCGCGCTTATTGCTGAGCCCCTTTACGGTCCTTGACACAGCACGACTGGTTTTCTTTTTGGCTGCTATCTACTGGCGAGTCATGTTTCATCCCAAAACTGTCCATTGCCACCAGAGTATGGCATTCTCACAGATTCCCATCATGGCGGAAAGTGTTCCCCTTTTTTTCCCGTGCCCCTGACCATGCCGTGTCGTGCAACAAATTTATGTATCTCGTGAAGTTTATCTGATCAGTTGATAAACACCTCAAAAATTCACTTCATTTATCAGAACGCTAACATAATCGACTTTTAATCTCAAGTGTAATTCTTGTAAGACTGCTTGCACTCTATCATCTGCACGCACCTCTTTCTCATCAACTTCATCGTCGTGCCCATGTCTTGCCAACACCCTGGTCTGTGTCTTTTATCCTGTGAAGCCCCTAGCCCATTATTAACAGACCAGGCTGTGCATGGTCCGGACTGGGTATATCATGACCGTAAATATGAAACTAGTAGTACAAGCATCCTCCAAAAGCTCATCCGTGGCCATCTCAGTAATGTTCTGGGCTCACAATGCCTCAATGTCGAGTGAATAACAGGTGCCCTAAAATAGAGGGCATGAACGATCGCTTCGAAGTATAGCTCAAGGCATCGTGTGCCTAAACATTAATAACGACAGGACCATAGCTTGGTCAACTCCATAAACGCCGCGTGGAAGGGTATCGGTAGGTCGGCCCAGCACTCCGCCTATTCCCATCCCAAAGAACCAATAGTGAAATCCAGAGTTTAAGGGCCAAGAACCCCATGCACCGTAAGCGATAGACTCGAATCGTATACACCGTCGCTGTCCTCCTCGCCCCCACCCCCATGATTTCTCATCCTTTTCTGTTCCATTTCTCTATGCCGCGCTGAGCCGTGTTGTAATTATATTTGCAGGTGATAAAACGAAGCGATTTGTCACCAACAGTTGGTCACCTTGACTGTCGTTGCGTCGCCTCTCTTATGGTTCCAGTCTCCTTTACGTGTATCCTATGCTCGTCATGAAAGTATTTTATCGATGGGTCTTGCACCGTCGTAGAACGTCTTTAGTCCGAGTGGTGATCTTCAGAACCAGCCTCAGAGCGAGCGTCACCACGATGGACCTTTCGATGGCGTCGAAGATTGGAAACAACTGAGAAATGCCGGCCACATCCTTCAACCTCACAAGCAAAAGCTGCGTTTTGTTAGTAAATGGAGCATGCTCTAAGTGAAAGGGAACATACGCTTCTCGCCTGTGTGGCTGTACATGTGGGTTTGCAAAGAACTGGGTCGAGTAAATCGTTTATCGCAGACCTTACATTTATGCTTCTTCTGTGTGCTGGATGAAACCTTGGAGCTGAACTGGCCCATCATGGACTGGGGGGCAGGCGGGATCTGAGAGCCCATCAAGCCTTGAGGTCTGGGTAAAGTCCTCGAAGACACCGACTCAATATCAGAACCCGCAGTTGAGTAATCAGAAACGGAATCGCCATAGTAAGAGCTGAAGTTACCACTGGAAGAGATAGAAGAACTAGTTGAGTGGGTAGAAGGGAATCCATAGGAATCAACAGAGGATCGATCACTTCGCGCACCATAGATAGGTCGAGGTGTCTCCTGGCTCATGGCCAGCATGCCATGGCTGGCATCGAGAGCATCTGCAAAGCTCCTCCGTTCATCCTGGATGCTACTGCCCCTAGCGTCAGTAAGGGATAGATCTGCTGGGTCGAGGATACTTACTGCTGTGAGTACCTTCTGGCGTGGTCATCAGCCGGAGCAAGACCAAAGGGTGGAGGGCGCACAGGAGCTGGTGCGTAGCCCAGCGTATCGTAGGGAGCAGCTGATGTTGGTGCAAATTGGTGGTTGACAGGCGAAGCAGATGTAGTATAAGTGGGATCTCCATAAGCAGCAGATGTTGTTTGCATTCTGTTAAGGCTAAGAAGATCTATTTGATCTTGTTAGTAAATTTGCCGTGTTATCGATGCTAGCATCTTAAAATTACCTGCAGATGTGTTGGGGACAGGCATTGCGCCTCCGTATGAGGCCATTGAAGAAGTACTGCTAGTGCTCGCACGACTTTGGGGTTGCTTTCCGGCCATGATACTTGGGTTGAGAGCAGGTTGGCTACCAACAAAGAGACTGCTTCCCGCAGGAGGATGCTGTGATGGTGAAGACGAGGACCATGGGTTCGAAAATGCAGGCGGTTGTGCAGGCGTTGAATAGTCGAAATTCAACGAAGGCCCGAACCGCTGCTGAGTGGTGTCGAGCGTCATGGTCATACTGGTATGTAATAATGGTGATGTGAAGTGTAGTGGTTGATGTGCAATATCAACATAGATCGGTGGGCAGGTGCGTGGTAGAGAGGGAAAAAAAGGTTTGTTGATCAGATGCGGGATCCTAACTAGAATAAAAGCCAAGTCGGTGATATAGATCAGAGACAGAAGATCCTGTCCAGGTTGGAGATGATATGGGGAGTTGAGTCGGGGCCAAGGTGGGATCAGCGAAGTCTTAAGTGTCTGGGTGCGAATTGACGTGCGTCAATCTGCCTCTGGAAACGGGCTGGGCTGCGGGAGAAGAGTGGAGTTCCCCCGTCTCTGAAAGAAAAAAAAAGGTGTGACGACTCTGGTCTAAGTGATCGGCAGGCCGACGTCTTTTCACAATGGCTGAGGCGACAGGGTTAGTGCGATGAGGTAGGGTCGTAGGACCAAGTAGCCAGGTCAAACAGCGAACCAGGGGGTTGTGGGCTGCATAAGATGATGGAGACAGTCTCTAATCCACAAGCCGACTTGACTTGACAGCCCACGGCACCCAGATAGTAGCGTCCGCGGTGACAGACGGCGCAAAGATCAGCGACTTTTGAAGAGATTTGGTTCAGAAGTCCTGGAAGAAACCCTCAAGGTCTACCATTGCCAGGCCAAAGATGATGTTGATCCATGAGACAGCAAAAAATAATAAAAAATAAAAAATAAAAAATACATAAACACCTGCTATGGTGGCATCAAAAGATTTGAAGGTGGAATACTTTAAAACAATTGATTATTCAAGTAGCAGTTCAAGGCCTGGTCCTACCAAAAAGAACACTTAACACCACTAACTTGTTCTTCTGTCCGGAGGGGGTGCGTCGATGGTAGATGAGAAGGATTACGGGGTACACAAGGTGGCATAGGATATCTATGGAGAGGGGTGTGCTCAGAGCTGAAGACTGACAGAGAACAGACAAGTGAAGGTAGGTAAGGCTACGGACGGCAGTTTGCAAAGGGACCCCCGCTGTCCAAGCACTCACGAACGCCGCTGATGTGGAGGGTCTGAGATGAATTGCAAGGCAGGGGAGGAGCACCTTTGGTACGTATTGGACTGGGAATTGAGGTGGACGACAGACAGGGCGGGATCATAATATGCAGGGTCTGCAAGCCAAATGGAAGCGTGCCTGTAGGTGACTTGTTGCGACGCGGGCGGCGGGTGGGAATCGAGGGTCCTTCAAGCCACTCAACGGCAGCATCGAGGGATCCGCATAGGCTTGTCTAGTGTTGTGGGAATGGATGGCACTGCAGAGAGCTTCTTCTACGGAGTAGAGTGGAGAGCGGATTTTATTTGAGTGGGCGTTGTCGAGTCGTGCGCTTGGTCATGGGAAATGGCCAGGGATCCCACGTCAACAAGCATTGGCAAGGGTGGGAAGAGGAGCCCAAGACGTACCAGATACTTGACAAGAGCTAAAAGCCGCCAAAAGCTCCACGGGAGGCGTCGGCCACAAGACGCCCTTGTCGCGGAAGGGTGTTTACCCATGAGAGCCCTGACGTAAGGTACGTCAGGAAGCAACTCCAGCAAGTGTGGGTGGAACTCAGAAACGAGACAAGAAACGCCGGGAACGCGAGACGGTGAAGGAATTGAAACAGCCTTTGAGGGTGACGCTAGGGGTTAGCAGAGGCATGCCATGCCATCGCATTGCCTTGACGTTGACATTGATATTGCTCATCCGCCATACCGTGGACATGCACGATAACCCACCGCACGGTGGAGGGTGACAAAAGGGCATTGACATCAACGGTCTAGGATAGCCTGGCATATGATGGCAACTGACTGACGTTGTGAACCCTTGGAAGATGCCACAAGCGCTCTGACAAGGGCAGAAACAGTTCATCACTGACAAGGCCATGCAAGACCAAACAAACGACGAGACCCTGAGAACCTCTGGCATTGCCGTCATCATACTGCTCCAACCACGAGGTGAGACGGCGTCCCTCTCACTCGCACTGGAAAAGGGCACGGAGAGCCAACATGACCCCCCAAAAGCGGTGTTGTAGTGATGCCATAACTGCAAGCCGCGACTCGGCTTTGTTTCCCTAGTACGGAGTCCAAAATGTCGCCTACAGTATTTTCCCACCTGCCCTGTTGTACCGTCCTTCAACCCTCGTGGGGCACCGCAGAGCATTGCATAAATGTCCGCCTATGATCTTGGTAGTATCCAGGAATCAGTATGTATCAGCATCAGTATCCGATGAGCGCGGATAACGACCGCGGATAATTGCCAGGCCAAGGCACTAAACAATTCCTGCCTAGGTAGGTAGATAGCTAAGGGTTGAAGTCCTTTGCCCCCAACTTTGTGTAGTTGAAATCTCGTGACATTGTAATTTTTCTGGATGGGTTTTGATGTCGGTCAGTCAGTCACCCACTGCGACCACTGTAGTTCTTTTTCTTTGCTGGTAGTGAAAGGCCTTTCGTTAGGTATATTGAGCGCTTGAAAACTGACGTTTTGGCGCGTGTGGCTTCGCCTGTGCTCCGATTTGCCCCAACGTGGTACCTCTGCTAGCTCGACGCCGCTTCCATATTGGGGAACGGCTCCTAGTTATTAGAATGCCTTTTCGGGGAGATCAAACTCAGTGCCGTGTCATGTATCGTGTATTAATTGGCGTTATGTGCGGGTGATTTGCTGTTGGTCTTTTGCCCTAGCCTCTGGATATGGACCGAAAAGTGTGTCTGGGCATCCAAGAAAAACAAAGGTGCTGCCCTGGTAAGCGCCTTCCCTCGATTTGGTATGAAGGAACAACCCTTCCGCTTCGAATACACACTACCTTATTAGGTAGGACCTAGTGATCGATGCATGGGTCTTTCTTATCCAAAGTCATTGAGAGTCAGAGTGTTACCTCTCTTTCTCCATCACGTCCTCTAACAATTATCGCTACAATCCAGCCAAAAACGGACCACGCCGACGACAGATTGTTCTGCGTGAAACAACTCCCTCCCTCATCAACGTCGAGAAAAACAAGATAACCGTAGTTTATCTACAGTCCACTTGCAACCATTACAATTGGTGCCCTCTTCAATACGGAATGCATACGACAGACCCGCCCGTTTGCTGTAGCAATCATGGGAGTGGCGCCCTGCGACGCATGAAGACCCGAATGCAGCCAGTCATTGATAAGGATGACCTTTCTCTTCATTAGACCTGCTACGGAAATAACACCAAGGTGTCTTAGGCCGTGAATCTGATGTGGCCCAGCATGGGAAATGCAAAAGGCCACCAGGAAACTGCTTGGGATGGGTCAACGACGAAAATGATAGGGGATCCCAGAGAGTGGTCAGGCCGGCCGTCACAGGCCGCTAAGTTAAGATTTGCTCTTGGCTGTCAATATTGTCAATGTTTCCTATCAAGTCCTTGGCGTTTTCTATAGTCTGCTCTCTCGCTCCAGCTCTCACGAGCACATCCATGGAAAACCAATATCTGTTTTTTTTTGGTTCATATGAAAAAGAAAGGGAAAAAAACCCTTCCTATGGAATGATTCGGAAGAAAAGAAATTCATGGAAGAATATTGCCATGACTTGGACACGATGCACAATGGCAAGATCATTAAGTCCTTGAGTAGCTCAGAGTAGGAACTTGCGAAAGGCAAAAGCTCTGGCCTTCAAACGGATTCCAGCCGAGCCTCCTACAGGCCTGCCGGGATGGTAATTTTCTGTCGGGAACGACTTAATGGAACCAACTATTCCGAATTTGAAAAGGGCAAGCTGAAAAGGGATGTTTGAAACATATCTTGCGCAAGGGCCCCCAGCGAGGTTTTAATTGTGATTATCACCCAGATCTTGTGATCATCATTACCCTCCGGCATTCGAATCTGTGCCTTGTCAGCGATACCGACGCTATCCCGCCAAGCGTTGTCTTCGTGGTGTCGATCCGGCTCTTTGAGCACACGAAACAGTGTCTGGAACATGGGCTTCAGGAAGCAACTTTCGCCCCGTACACCACTTTCAACATTTCAAGACTCACGACTATAAAATTAAATTATTTTACGTAACTCTTCAGATACACGGTCCCTGCCTGTGCTCTTGCAATACAACGCCTGTTTTTCTTTTTGCTAGTTCTTCTAGCTCGTCCTGATACCCGAGATTGACGACTTGTCGATCACTACGGGGTTGGCAGGCGAGCTGACACAGACGTCGCTCACCTTACACACATGCCCAACTTGGATTGGGCTCCTGTGAGGTTGTACTTTGCCAAACCTCGTGCTTTCTAGAAGGCTAAAATGCCCGCGAAGACACCAAGTCCTGGTTTGAGTTGCAGATATCGGACTGCCCGAACTAGTGGTCGTGAGTCTGGAAAAACGTTCATTTGCTCGTGAAGATTTGAAGGGGCACCAAGTGTGAAAATTATGGGTTTACGGTTCCATGAATGGGGCAATTAAGCCATTCAGCGCTGGCTTTGTTGCAGGGGTGTGTCTCAGAATCTACCAGCATTCCCCAGCCCGCCTCAGGATATTCCCGGTCAACGACTGCAACCCCGACGGCACACCTGACTATATCCTCTTTCATTCAGCTTTGATTCTTTATCAGTTGGATACTGTTCCGCCAAATCTCATCTCGCATTCAAGATTAGTAAGTGGATTTAATGATATTACAGCGAAAGAAGAGCCGATGGCGCTGATTTGAGTTTGAGTTGTTTCCTGCCATCTCAAAGTAGGGTGTTTACTTTCCCCGGACTGGATCAAACCCATGATCACAAACGTCACTGGATGTACGTTCTGACATACAACATCCGAGAAGTCTCGCTATCCAGGCAACAGTTTTCAATCCATGCTCAGGGCGTGTATCAAGCACGCATTGAGGCAATGGTTCCAGGCGGCGATGCACGGCTCGACTGTCTGTCTCGATCCCAGCTGTCTACCTACATACTAGCAATACCAGAGAACATGGCCTTGCATGGTTTTGAATATTGCCCCAACGATTCATCCCTTCCTAGGACAAAGACTTATCGCAATCCGCAAGTCACGTCGCACTCAGATCATCACTAGTGCAAATAGTCTAGGGGGATTTCACGTGAACCATGACATTGCAACGAGAGGGACACTAATGTTGACGTGCTATGGTGGACTCGAGGCTCATATGAAACGGACAGGCACTAAAACATACGAAATTCGAATAACCTCGAGCGATATGTATCGACATTGAGTCACCCCAGATGGCGACATGTAGATCTTACTCTGTTGGTTTCTATGCACCCGTGGCAATGGTTGGCGAACGGACTGATGTTCAATCCACGTAACACGTGTTGAGCACCAGTGCAGCGGTGATCGTCAAGATGAATGTTCCTTGAACCATCAAGTTGGGAACTGACTACAGTGCTGTATTGCACTATACCGACAGCTGAGATAAAATGGGCCTCTGTAAGTCGCCTGGCAGAGGAGTGATGCTCATCTTCCCCAGCATTTTGGGGAGCATCCAATCCGCTGCCAAGACCTGCCCCTGTGTTGTTCGATCTGACGCCTCAATCTTAATCTCCTTTTCTCAATCCCAGGGGATCTCTTCGCAGCGTCCCGCCTTCTTACAGCGGTGGATTTGCATCAACCCCAGTCTCGCGTGAGTTTAGATGAACCTGCGATGTCAATGTAGCGCGACAAGGTACCACCAGCGCAGAGCCCCCTCTGTTTCTGTGTGCGGACTCGGCCGGTGCGTCCGGAGCAAACTCAGGCCGGTAACAAGACAGGCAATTAGATACAGCCGTGCCTAATGGACACGGTTGCGGGGCTGGTAGCCAGTGCATGTTTGGCGCGCAACTAGCAGCTCGGGACGTAGCAAAGCCGGTGCCACAGAGAAGAAGCATAGCAGACGCCTGAGTCAAAATAGGAGCCGCTCAGAAACGGGCGAAGGTACCGTACCTGTTCATGGTGGCCTATGATGGGGTGGAGACGATGAGCGTTTTTGGCATCCCGATAGCGGGTCTTCGCTCTTCAGACTACAGTAGTTCCTGGTGAGGAAGAGTAGGTATGGACCCAGTTAGGGTCTCAGAGTATCAAGAGCCAGTGCTTGAATTCAATCATTGAGGTTTAGCTGACGCGGCAGCTCTTGTCATTTGTCAATTTGAGTCTGCTGAGGGAGAAGGCTTTGAGGAGAGGCTCCGATCTACGGGACAGAGCTGGACAAACAAGAGAAGTCTCCGCTCTAGCGACCGTGCGCATCGTCGCGCCCGTTGCTCATTCGAAGACCGGATTTGAAGTTCATGGCCACTCGGATTCATGTCCGCTCTGAAGCATGAACCTTGACTGAACACTCTGGACTCACGAGTGAGGCACTGTATGGCAAAGTGGTTCCAAGTATTCGGGTAAATTTGATCGTCACGAACCCAAAAACAACACCCGTGCACCTCAGATCATGTACATATACCTGTCTCATATCATTGAAGGTTATTTGGTGTTTGGATATCCGATGTCTTAGACGAGGCCCCTGGCATAATCATCTTGATATCTAGCGTGCTTATCGAATGGACCAACTCTGGCACCATTGGGCAATGCGCACATTTAGACTGCAACCGCAGACGCAACGTTGTTTCTGCTAGCGGCTCTATCATCCAACGTGACCCCAGGGGGCAATCGCTTGGCGCCATGATACATAACAGGGTTGTGATAGAAAGACATTTCAGCTGGTACTAGGCTGCCAATAAGGGGCAGGGCTGAGAAAATATTGAGATATCCGCCGTAAACTAGGGATTGATTAAGTGATGAGGCCATCACTTACATGACATCGGACAGGCCACAGGTGTACATGCATACAGTAGCCAGTCCATGTCAATTGGGAGGAACAGGAGTGTGTAGTGAGTGAGTGTGCGGTCAAGGATGCAAGGCAAGATAGGTCGAGTGGCCCTTTCAGTTCCCCATCCATCAGAACCTTGTTGGGTTGGCTTGGGTGCTGTTACTGGGGTCTTCTCAGGATCTTTTGTTCTGCTAGGCTCCATTCAATTTGTCTTACTAGGTTTGAGCTCACGGTACTTGGCCAACCCCTGCGCGCCTCCCGCCTTGTCTCCCCTGGTCAAGCCAAGTCGGTCTTCTGAGATGCAGAAGTAGAAGCGCGCTACCGACTGAGTGCCGGGGGCCCACTGCTCCCCCATTGTTTACCCCGGTACAGCTTCCACTGACAAGAGAAGTGGTGGTCGTTTTTGCTCAACTGAATCATTTTGGCCTCGTCTTGATAACATCCATGGGAAGTTGTACCCTCATCTCGACGAGGCGGAATTCGGACTAGTTGCTTGGTCATGGATGTCAGAGCAGTCATGTCATGGCTCTTCAGCACCATTTCTTGACTCGATATTCTATCGCCCCTGCAAACGTCCTAGTGGTCAACCGATACACTCAGCCTACCTCATACAGCTCAGCTCCATTAACCCGTCGATATCAAATTGTGCGACGTTTGGTAGAACAGACGAGGCGTCAATGCACCCGTAAAATCGCCGAGACATGCAAACGGAACGATTTATCTCGCTCCTTGGCTTTCCCAAAACGCCATGTTTTTCGCCAAGGAGATATGTACGACCATACGTATATTGTACGTCTATTGTATCGGATTCTAACAATTGCCATCATTCACTGGGCAACACAACTACCGCGGCGCTGGCGGTAGAGTGATTTGAAGTGGCGGGCTCTATCTTGCATGGCGAACGTGAACTCCACACCCTCTCGTTCACTATTGCCACCGGCAATGGTCCCTTGTAATGCGTTTATCTCATATTGCTCCTTCTAAGCACCTACAGTATTGACGTCGCCCACAGTTGGGCTACGCGTTGTCTTGGCTCTACTGACTAGACGTTGCTGTGGTTGGCTCAGGTGGTGTCTTGGCATGGAATACCCCGTGTCGTACCTCCTGCCTAGTACTGACCACTGCTTGCTAGTCCATCATCTTGTACATATACTCAGAATACTCAAGATAATAGGTATGGGACCGTGCCGTTGGTTGTTGCTAATGATGCCGTGGCGGCGCAGGTAAGGCTCCATTTCCGTGATGCAGCTGGCTTTTCGGACTGCATCCGTCCTTGTAGCTTTCGGCCGGCGCTTGACAATGAAGGAGGGGAGGAAAGAGAAGAGTTTGCGTCATGGAGCATGCTGACTTCAGGTTGGTGCTGACCCTTGGAATCCTGTTTGGGCTGTCATTACTGGGCAAAGGCAGGGAAGAGGTGAGCAGCCAATCATCGAGTGAATCTCTTTGCCTACCTACCTAACTAAAGACAAAGGGAAGAGGGTTGCGGCGGGGTGATAAGGCATGTCTGCAGCGTCATCGATATACTACTGACTTGAGGCTAGGAAGCTATGCCCCCTCACAAGTCACAAGCCCAAGGCCTCAGCACAATCGCAGGCAAGGCTGTAATTAGTTAGGTTGTGTTAATGTCAGGTAGTTGTCGTTATTGTTTGGGCCTTGTCTTTTGCTACCGCCATTATTAGTCTGTTGTAAGTATTGCATCACATACGGCGGTTCTGTGCTTCCGAGTCTCTCCCAAACACGATGCCCTCACTGAACCCGATCTGATCCACTTTGAAGAAAAACAGAGTTTCCTTGGCACTCATCACAGGGTTCACAGATACGACACTCGACCTTGCTGTGCATATTTGCTATACACAAGGTGGCAGTGCGAGTCTCGAGCCCTCGAAGCCCCCCCTACTAATGTATTTTTATAAAGAGGTATCGTGATGCAGTAGAGTGGGACAGAGAGAGCATTGCCACGTTCTGTAACTATGTGATGCAATAGGTATTGTGGTCTAGGGTAGTCGTAAACAAATGCGCCATCGAGGTGTTGACGGTCCAATAAAGTGAACATCTTTGATACGAGACTCTCTCCAAATTCATATGCATATTAACTCTGGGCCAGGAACGCCCGTCTTGAGGCATGTCACTTAAGTGGTAGCCGTATTCTAAGCAAGGAGCATCCTCGCAGCGCAGTTGTGTCAAACCTGCATGGCCACTTGTTCTACTCAAGGACAACCAAAAGACATCGTCCGCCTCACATATTACTTACCAAATGGAACCAGTCAACAACTTCTGGAGGGTTCCCTCATGTTTCACCCCAGAGTGCTCTCCATTTGCCGCGATAGAGGAAGCTTGCAAGACAAGCAAGCTCCTCCGAAACTCCAATCGGTGTGGCCTCGGCCACTTGCTTATGAGACAGAGTCAAGGCTCGCTTTAAGAATGGGCTGACACGAGAGCGATGTCGAACCCAAATGCTATACTACGTAGCATCGCGCATCTGTATAGTTCCGCTGAAAGAGCATAAAGAAACAGGCACAAAGGGCAGGATGATGCAAGAAACACTATAGTTAGTGCACAGGGAGATTCGCAAACTCTCCTGCTCAAGAAACAATGCCACTAGCAAGTATTGTTAAATGGCCCACAGAGTTATGGGCGGTTCGGAAAAATAACCGCAGTTCAAAGTTGTAGACTATGAACCTTGAAGAAAATAGGTGTATGTATGCACGCGCGTGTGTGTTGGCCAGCTCATATTCAACCTTTAGGGAGAACTCCGTAGAAATTCTATAGAGATAATATCTTTTCTCCACAACAAGTCACGTATATGGAAGATTGGAACGTTCAGGAGACCACAACCGTTCAAATTAAGCTACTCTAGGTCAGCTGAGTATCATATCACCATGCTCGACGCTAGATGGCTTCTTCTAACCGCAGCGCCATCAACCAAATCATCCTCAACTAGAGCCACCAGATAACCCATCCCGAGCTCTCAAATAATTCAAGTTCTCCTTCCAGCGCCCTCACAGCAACAAAATTTTGAAAGAGGTACAAAGGCACAAAACCTGAGGTCCTCCGCAGTCTAGCGGTCGGAAATTGCGCAGAAGAAGGTATTATACAGCGAGAAAAGACGGCATGTCGACAAAGGCACCTATGTACGGGTGTCGACGAGAAAGAATAAACAGGTAGACATTAACCGGTGGGTCATGACCTCATGAAGTGAAGTTAAAAACAACAAGAGAAATGCGGTGAGGTACTGAGAGAACATGCATCGACGAGGTAAACTGGTTGCCGTTGGAGATGCCCCCCGAATCCAGCCGAAGTAGGGACCTGGGTTTAAACCGATGCTTGTTGAACGATATGGTTTCGGCTTTTGGTGTCAAGAGCCCATATGCTCATGCTGGGACCTGTATTGGATCTCCATGTTCGAAAACAGCAATGGACTTCTCTGGTCCGAAAACAATCCCGCACACCTTTCCAGAACGCCAAAGACACGTATGCAGCTTGCTAATATGACAACATCCCCTAGAAATTGGGAATCTTTTCTTTTCTTTTTTTGCTTTCTCATTTGCTTAGACACGTGGTGGTGCACCACCTCGTCCGTGACCAAGAGATTCAAGGAGCTCATGAGGCGGGATATGCCGCATTCCACTGCCCCGGTCGTACATGGACGTAGGTGCAGGGACGTAACCCTCCCGCTTCTTGCGGATGCGATCGAGGACAATGCCACAAAGGACGAGGAGGAGCATTAGACCAAGCGCGATAGCAAGTCCGATAAGAACCACAAAGCCCAGGGCCATATGCTTCTCTTAACATGGGGTTAGTACGGTTGTTTGGCCACAAGATCGGTGATAAACTTACCTTCTTTAAAGAAACTGTCACGCTGGGTAAAGATGCCAGCAATAGTGCCTGGACCATCACCCGCCTTTATTGTCATCGCATATGGTTGGTATGCTGTGCCGTTGAAGAGAGCTGCCGAGGCAACTCCAAAGTCAGTGATGTCGATAGAGCCTGTCAACATCAATACCTGGTTTTTGTCCAACAAGTCGGCAGCTTCGTGATCCTCAGTCACCGAAAAGACCTGCAAGCCGCGTATAATGGTTTCTGAAGAGAGGGAAGGTCCAGCAGTATGCCACTTCTCACCATCATACTTCATCACAAAGACACTGCCATCCTTGAGCGAAGTACCAGCAACCCAAAGCTGGTCGTAATCGATTGATCCAGGCGAGATGACCGCAACAGGTCCTGGAATGTCCTCTGAACCGGGGAAATTTGACCATGACTCTGAGTTGGCGTCCCAGCTGGCAAGGAAGCGCTGGTCAGATCCGTTACCGCGGAGATCACCGCCAACAACCAACTGGTTCTTACTCAACCACAAGAGGCTATAAACGGTGCCTTCAAGCTCGCTACCTGGACGGTTCCACTGGCCAGAGTTGACATTGTAGGTGCAGAGACCAGGGCAGTCCAATGCACCCGCAGTATCGAACGAGCCGCCAACATAAACGTCACCAGAGTCTCCAGGGCGAACGGCAATAGCTGCGACGGTACTATTGGCCCCCGATACAGAGGCGGGTTGCGCATTGAAAGATTTTGACTCCAGATCATACGAAATAAGGCCACGGATTTCAGTTCCGTCTATGGTGCCGCTGATATCACCACCCGCAAACAAGACACCATTCCGCACAGCGAGTGCGACAAATGTAGAACCATTTGAAATGTCAGAACCAAGTCCAGTGACATTGTCATCCTCAAGAAGAACAATGTTTTGTACCTTATCGCCTTTTGTCGACTCGGTCGTAAAATGGCCTGCTAGAATGGTGATGTTGTAATCGTTCTCGTTGTAAAATATACCGGTAACAACGCCCGTGGTGTTTTTATTGAAGGAAGTAACATCCCGACGGCTCAGTGCAGATGAGTTTGATGACGGAGTAGCGGCACGGATCTTGAGAGGGAACTGACCAAGGCCATCGTCTGAGAGGGTAGCAGCGCCGTTTGTACCGAGTTGTGCGGACGAGAGAGCTCCAGCGTACAGAGACCCGCCATCCATGGGAATATCTAGGACAGCGGCTGTGAGTGAACCATCAAAAGCAGGGTGATTGCCGTCAATGTTTTGCAACCAGTTGCCTCGAGAGGCTACCCATATGGCAAAACCATCCACAGAAATGGCATCGTAGTTGTCGAAGGAGTTGCATGAAGAAAATTCTCCTGTGAAAGCGATGACAAGTTCAGGAGTGTCGGCAGTTATGTTGAGCATCAAGGGCACGGCATGCATTACAGGGCCATTGAGACCAGCCCCTAAAGCATCCCACTTGTCCTCCTTGGTGTCGTATACTGCGACATTATCAAGGCCGGTCACAGGTCCGCTGTCAGTGTTGGAAAAATCACCACCGACGTAGAGCTGTGTAGTGTTGAGGTACATGGCGAAGACCTCACCATTCAGCCCACCACCAGGCTCCTTCACATCGTCATTTTCGATAATAGCGAGGATGTTGTCATGATCCTTGGAGGTGAAGTTACCACCAACATAGGTAGTATTACTATCCGTGACCAAAACGCTTACGCCTGACGCTCTATCAAAACTTGCGCCAAGCTTATTGATAGGGGAGTTCACGATACTGGTGGCGTTGACAACTGCTTGCTCAGGATCGAAGTCGAAGAGCCCGTTGAGGCCACCAGTAGAGTTGGTAAGAGTGAATTCAACCCTCTGAGCGACAATTGTGAGGGTGTCAACATCTTGACCAGCAAGTGGGCGGAGAGTGACAGACGGGGTGAATGAACCTGAGCTCTTCTCAATGTATCCGAAATATATCTGATCGTACTTATCAAAATCGTTTGTTTGATATAAAGTCGATGTGAAATTAGTATCCTTATCATTATCACCTGACATGACTCCGGTAATATTAACGCGGCCTCGAGTCGCACAGGTGTCATCAGCTTGACAGCCTGGAGTGTAGATGTTGACAGAGTAGTTTCCAGATTCCATGATGTTCGGAAAGAATGTAACAGATATCTTTTCGGGGTCATAGTCACCGTTGAGCTCGGCAGTCAGATACTTGGAGCTGCTCTCTAGCGAGGGAGAAACCTTCCAAGGCCCAGTGTGGGTAGCCGAAGCTGGGTTCTTGACCCCACCACATTTGGGCTCATTGAAGTCAGTAATAGCATAGGCAAAGATGTCACTCTGGAACACTTCGATACTCTCCAGACCACCTCCATTGCCATACCAATCGGAAATAGCAATGCGAAACTTGTTCATGCCGACGCGGTTGACAAATGTGAAATCCTGGTAATCTTCGTCGTCGCGGAGTGGGCACTCACTAGTACAGGTGACATTGTTACCACTCTCAGGATCGACGTAGGTTAAGTTCATGATTCCGTTGATAGGATACGCAAGGAAGCGGAAGGTCTTGGTGCCATGGCCGTTCTGGCGCGTGTTCCGAAGTCTGAGCTTGGTAGGCGCAAAGCCAAAAGAAAAACCCGCTTCCCAGTACCCTGGCGTGTTGTCTTGCAATAGCCAAGGAGTAGAAGAAGAACCGGGGCATACGACGTCCTTGGGATCAGTGCCAGAAGATCCATTTTCGTCCGTAATGTTAGCTGTCGATAGATTGATGACCTGGCTTGAGGAACCGTTGGGTGTACTCGAGTTTCCAAGACCTGTAAAGGTTCCGCCGAAAATGATGTGTCCGTTAGAAGCTTTTGTGATTGTCTTTACAGGGCCATTGAAGCCAGCGAACGGCAAATTTGTCCAACCATCCGTACCAACCCAGGCAATGGCATTCGTAGAGTTGGCGCCCTTGAAATTGCCACCCACGTAGACTGTGTCTCGTTCCTGGTCGCAATATAGAGCGTTTACCTCACCCTCAATTCCGCTTAAAGGGGTGACCTCGGTTGTGTTTGGGTTGAAGAGAGCAACTGCCTTTGACTGCGTCCCGTCCAGGCTCGTGAAATTACCGCCAATTACCACGCCTTGCATATCTCCGTTACTGAGCTGGAACGAGCACATGGCTTTAATCGACGCATCGGTAGATAATATCGAAGCGAACGCGCCGTTGGGCATCTGTGCCAGAAGTGACTCGCTACCGTTGGAGCTCCGGGTGCTCTCTTTTTGTCCCTCGTATTCATAAAGTGAGATTCCGTCATAATCCCCAACTATGCCGATCCTGCCCAGGTTAGAGAAGTCTAGATTTGGCGACGGCACAGGATTGAATGTTATCGCATTTGTGAGAGACGGTGCCAGAGCTGCTAAAAGCGCCAGGCTGGGACCCAGAACGGGACCTAGGCTGTGGCTTTGGCGTGCCGATGGGCTACGCCGTTGGAAAGGTAGTCGCATAACTATAAATCGTCACCGAATATCAAAATGGTGTGTCTGGCCGCTGGATCCGTATCGTGCCCCTGCTCAGGGAAGTCAAATATTGTGGTCGTCGGAATTGAATTTATTCGTGCATGCATCTCAGGATTAACTGTGGGCCATATCAAGGGGCGAAGAATCGCGTTTTCGAACGGTCGAGAGGAGTGATGCGAATAAAGTCTACCACTGAGAGATATCGTCTGACTGAAAACCCAGAAATGTAAGAAATTAGGCTCTCTGTAGTCGCGGGGCTTGTCCGTGGTCGAGATGGTGAGAATCAGAATCGTTGAATGTATGTAATTGAGGTGGAAAGTCGTAGTTTGAAAGATTCAAGTTGAGCAACAGGCAATGCTACTGCAGCACGTATGCGGGAAATTGCTAGCGATGGCGATGCCCGTTCTCTCGACGTGCATTGGATTTTGAGGATCTAGACACTAGCCTAATACGGTTAGTTCGTTACTTTTACTGTAATGCGGTACCTGAAGCACTTGACTTGCATGGTGTTGGGTGAGATGATGGCAAACAACAAATCATCAACCGAAATAACAGCGTTGTAATGGATAGAGTTATGGGAATAGAGAGCGGAGAAAGGCCATATGAAACTAAATTGCATAACCAGAGCAATACAGTATCATATGTTGCACCCAAGAAGTGTAAGAAAAGACATACCAAGCGGTTTCAAGGTGTACGACTGTGGTACGTATCACAGCCACGGGGTAGTAGAGTGCGCCACCGTACTGGTTCAGGAACCAATGAACTTGAGAGGAGCAACCCAGAGTTTAATTATCGGCGAGCTTCGTCCTCGTATCAAGTGATCTCGTCACCGGTGATGATCAATCGACTTTGCAATTTTTCGTTGAACAGTGAGTTCCTCGCAAGTCTTGTCAGCTTCGGAAATGTGGGGTGACGGGATGCCTCTTTAGTTGCGTGTCTCGTCAGTCCTGTCGCGTCAGGTATTTGAGCGGCGTGTTGGGAAGAATGAGGAATCAGATATCGTGTCTCCGGGTCGACAACGGCCGGAATGCAGAGTTAGGCCACACAAGATGGTTGGGGGATGCCGGATTGCTGCAGCTTGGCGAAAAAAACTGGAAGCAAGTCGAGATAAGAAAAGGAAGTGGTATTAATGAGTGCGAATACCGTAGTGTCAGTTGAAGTAATTATTGAACGGCGGGTATGTTGATTGTAGAGTCGACTGAGCGGTGTATTAGGAATAGCACAGTGGCAGTGCTGGCAAATACAAACGATAGGAAGAAGAAGAAGAAGAAGAAACAGTGTCTAACGAGTGACAGTTTGCAAGACAAGGCAATGCAATGCAAAGATAAGTATCCCCTCCTCTCACAGAAGCTCTAATACTAAGAATTCTCGCGGAGGACGAGGTGAGAATTAGGAGAGAGGGAAGAGTTGGTCCCACGTTTAGGTTCGCTTTGGCTTCCAGGGGATAGATAAGTGGAGCTTATGTTTCTCACGCCGCAAGCCTGCTAGGAAACTACCATGGGCGCACATGGAATTCATTTACACCCAGTCCATAACAATGGATCATGGAAATGTCACAGGCGCCGATGCTGTTCAATACGAGATATTCTTGCTTCTGCAGGGGGGGGGCTTGCATGAAGAGTTTGCCGCTGTATTATCTGCATCATTTGCTGGCCTTTGGTCTTCAATACCTGATCTTGACTTCTGACCGTTGAAGTACTAATTAACCCTTGTCAAGCCATGGCTTTACAACTGCTCAGGTAGACATTAAAATCTAGCATTAAGAGGTGCTGCTCCATTTACTTTTTACCTCTAGTCGCACTAAACTCAGGAGGATTCTTAGGTGTGGCATCTGGCACCACACATTATTCCAAGTCCTGCGAATTGTGATAAATAAGCGAGTGGTTCTTGAGCATGTTGGAACTAGTTTAAATGCACGTTCCCTTTATTTTGATAGAACTACAGAGTATATAGCCTTGAACTACGGAGCAAAGCTTGGAAATAATCCCTCGTGGCTGTGAATGTTGATGAATAGAGTCCAGCTTTACCCACTAAGCAGTGTTATATGAGACATAATAATAAACCGGTAGATGATGAGCTACAGATACACAATCGAAAGCAATGGCAGTTGCTTCTGTCTCATGGTAGCATGGATAACGTTCTGCAACACCGACACAAAGTAATTCATCAGATGAAACCACTCTGGATCACACCCCTTGCTTAAAACACAACTTCGTCTTCCTTGCCTTTGGCGCCGGGTAAGTCAATGTCCGCCAACGTGTCAGACAACTATTGACTTCAACGTCCCTAATGCGTTCAAGGTGTCTTTCAATGCATTGATAAGTAAATGTAGTTTCCAGGGCAATGGAAGCTAATTATATGCCCTCCGATCTTACACTCTGCTCAGCTTCACTACCCTAATCTAGTGTTCTGACAGCATGATGAGCTTGTTATATTGCCAAAAATAACCAGGCATCGACATGGTAAATTCGGCATGCCGATACCTCAACTGATTTTTTAATCCTTTGTTTATTCTTAATGCATTGGATGCTTGGATATGTCTAATGCTACGCAACCCGAATCGAACCATGGTTTTAGAATTATCATAATTCATATCGGCATTTTTAAGTGCCGATTTTTTCTTGGTCAAAGCCAGCCCATTTCGTTTTGTAAGCTCTTGGGCTCTCGAAATCCTTGGACTTGCCGGACCACATCCCCTTTCGTTTCTGCTTCGCCTTCGCCTCAGCCCTTTCGTAGATCTTTTGTCGTCCGCCAAACTCAGCCCCTTGCTTAGCTTCATACGTCGTTGCCATACCGGCCTTTATCATCTCGAGACCCACGTCCTTGCGAAACAGCCACCGCCGCGTATACACAGTCGCGACGATTCGATCGTACTGATCTCGCCTATAGACATATGCGCGGACGTTGCGTTTGTTGATGTAGTTACGTAGCCAGGCGAGAGCTTCGGCCGAGAACGGTTGCGCTGGTCGTCCGAAGTGGGCACATTCTGGGGCATCAACGCCAGCAATACGAATAGGAATCTGCCAAAGCTTTGTCAGAATGGAGATAGGGCGACTTGGATCGGGAAACATACTGTTCGGTCTTTCAACTCTTTGCGAGCTTCAGGAACTTTTCTCAACCAGCCCCAGCCCAAAAGTCGACCGCCAGGCGTGTGGAAGAGGTGGAAGTTATCGCCATCACCGACACTGGTAACTCGGCCAAAGATGCTTCGCTTACGATAGAAATTCGGGCGCACATATGCTGATCCAGGCATTCGGCGAACATAATTTGCGTAAATTTGTAGAGCTGCCATGCCAGCGAGCGGGAACAGCACAGCAGGCGCCCATTCTCTAGCTGCATCAACAGGTGCTAATCGAATGCGGTTTATCGAGTCGGTCCATGACACATGCTGCCGTTTCACCTCTTCTTTAATTTTCTGCTCCTTCTCCTTGTCGGCGTCACGCGATCCGAACGGCCATATCATTGTCGTGGCGACCCCAGGGTCGTCTTTACTGATGGTGTATCAAACAGGTCGGTATGTGTCGGCGCGATCTTGCTCACGACCTAAAGGACCCTTGGAAGTTCGATTACCCACCGCTAATGGGGGGGGGTGGTGCCTAAGCCAAGTAACACGTCAATTAGGTGCCAATATGTGCAACTTAGCAACATCTCTGTACGTAGACGGCTCATATTCTGTCCAGCTTTTTGATCAATTGGTTGTGGAATTCAAATTGTAGTTTTAACAGTTCCATTCGCTTAACTACCAACTACCCGCGACTAACCGCCCTATCTATAGGTAGGCTCAACAACTAACTGAATTATTGAACAACGTTCAGAGCAGAGGCCACCGTGGATGCAGTGTTTTAGTTTCCTTGTACCTTGAAAGTTCTGCCGCTGGCAGTCTTTCTCTCCTTCTCCTCGTTCTCAGGGCGAGCACGGCGCAGCACTAAGCAACGTTAGTTATCCAAATGCGCCGATGCAGGAGAAATGATTTACCTTGGAGGAAATCAGCAGTTCGCTTTCGCATACGCGAGTGAATATAAGCTTTTGAAGCCTTGATGTGGTAATGGAAGTAATCGCGGAAAGTCTGAATGTGAGAGATGACCTCAGTCATGCGCTGAGGAGTTAGGTGCCGAGGGAAGAGGACTGCAGCTCAGTCAGTTATCATGGTGGCGGTATTAGCTGGTAAAACTCACCAAAAGTCACATAACCAATATCTCCAGACCCAGTGTCTTGGACCCCCGGGACACCCTGTAGCTCCAGAGGGGCGTCGTTCCTGAACAAGACCTGGGGGGCATTTTGAATCGCTCTCCTTCGAGCGTCAACGAATTCTTGGATGAACACCTTTCCAAATACTCGATCGGTTTCTTCGCGAAAGACGGTGCTAAAGATGACGGTAACTCGGTCGTGGCTGGCCTTGACGTAGATGGCCTCCTCCTCTCGGTAGTGAATTGCCTTAACTTCGCCTCCCTCTTGAACGCCCTGAGGAGCTTCTTCGGAAGTAAACTTGGAGGCCTCTTCCTTCAATGCGTAATGCTCCTTGTAAGCTTGCTCGAATGGTGCGGCCATAGCGTTGCGCTTCAGGAGAGCGAATTTGAGTGCTAGCTCATCGCGTTCCTCTGCCAATAGTCAGCATTGTCGGCCTTGACTGTGGGGAGCATATCGCTGTACCCTTTGATCCCGGGAGGTTCTCCAAATCCACAAGAACAGAGAAGTCGAAGCCCGGCTCAACCGATGTCATGTAGTCGCCGTACTCTCGCTGGAGAACTTCCTCGGCTCCATACTTGACAAGATCGGGGAAACATCGTATTTGGATTGAAAGAAGGATCTGGGTCTTAGACTCGGGTGTCGAGATATGGAACGTAACGCCATCAAAGTCGCTGACCGTCTGGTCAATGGAGGCGGGAGGGGCTCTGACGTACAACCTGTGAGCTCTTATTTTTGGAGATAATTGGGTATGCATAATCTTACCCTGAGAAACGCTCCGTCAGAACCGACTGAATAAGCACATTTTGGTAGTCTAGCAGAAGCATCTTGTTGGTCGATTTGTATGCTATCCCCTTACTATTGTCGTTACTCGGAGCTTAGGTGGTATGCTGCAGTAGGTGACGCCTGGGTAGTGGGGCTTACGTGGTGAGCCTCAAGCTCCCAGCAGACACGTGACAAAGAGCTCCTAAGTGGAACCGGTGGATAACATTCTTATCGATAAGAAAAATTCCCTCTAAGTGGGATATAGGAAAGATTCTAGGATCTTTGGTCAGAGACAAAAACTTAAGAAGGGCCAATTCTGGTCGCAACATCTCAAAAATGGTGAAGTCGTACTTGTAAGTTAATGAGAAATGCTTAGCGACTCAATCTAACTCAGACTTCAATAGGAAATACGAGCATGGCAAGTCCTTTGGCGTCGTCGCCTCGCCAACCTCGAACATAGTATGGTCCTCGAAAGACCGAACAGGAACCAGCGCGGGACAGGCGATCGTCGCAGCGAATGAAGAGGTTCTCTGCTGGGATATAAAGAAGGGCGAAATAACAAACCGCTGGAGAGATGAAAGATGCACGGTTCCCGTGACTGCCATCGCGCAAAGCAAATCCGACAAGGACGTGTTCGCTGTGGGATATGAGGATGGTAGTATTCGATTATGGGACAGCAAAATTTCCTCTGTCATCCTCAACTTCAATGGTCATAGGTCGGCAATCACAAAACTCGTTTTCGACAAGTCTGGCGTCAGACTTGCCAGCGGCTCTAAAGACACCGATATCATCATCTGGGATCTTGTCGCGGAAGTCGGCCAATTTAAGCTACGAGGACACAAGGATCAGGTGACTGGCCTTCATTTTGTTGAGCCAGAACCTCAGATCCTGGATGCAGACGGTGCGCACATGATGATACTTGAAGGTGAAGGAACACACGACGGCTTCTTGTTGACGACTGGCAAAGATTCGCTCATCAAGTTGTGGGATCTATCGTCAAGGCACTGCATAGAAACACACATATCGCAGACAAACGGCGAGTGCTGGGCTCTCGGGTTGGCCCCAGACTACAGTGGATGTGTCACTGCCGGAAATGACGGCGAGATCAAAGTTTGGTCGTTGGACGCCGATGGCCTTGCATTGAGCGCCCGTCAAGTTGATACACCTGCTGCAGTCCAATATCTTCAGGATCGCGGAACATTACACCGACAGAGCAAGGACAGGACAACCGAAGTTATCTTCCACCCAAAGAAAGATTACTTTGCAGTTCATGGCTCGGAAAAGGGTGTTGATGTGTGGAGAATACGGTCCGAGGCCGAAATAAAAAAAGCACTGGCTCGTAAGCGAAGAAGACGTCGTGAGAGGGCAAAGGATGAGAGGGTCGTTGAGGAGGAGATCAATGCGGAGGAACCAGTGGATGTTTCAAAGGCAGACATTAGCGATGTCTTTGTTCAATATGTCATCGTGCGAACAGGAGGCAAGGTGCGCTCTGTTGACTGGGCCCTCCCTAGCGGACAAAAGGATCTTCACCTGCTGATAGGAACCACAAACAACCTGCTCGAGTATTACAGCGTACCGTCCAAGGAGAAGAGCGAAAAGTCAAAAAAGGACGACGTCCCTGATTATACGAGAGCGCTATCCGTTGAACTTCCCGGTCACCGAACAGATATCAGGGCGCTGTCGCTGAGCTCGGATGACAAGATGCTGGCATCTGCATCGAATGGTAGCCTGAAGATCTGGAACATTAAGACACAGAACTGTATTCGGACATTCGAGTGCGGCTATGCGCTATGCTGTTCTTTCCTCCCAGGAGACAAAGTCGTTGTGGTTGGCACCAAGAGCGGTGAACTGCAGCTTTTTGATGTGGCATCGGCTGCACTACTTGATAGTGTCGATGCTCACGAGGGTGCCATCTGGTCTCTCAACGTCCACCCTGATGGCCAGTCCGTCGTCTCAGGCAGTGCTGACAAGACAGCCAAGTTCTGGAATTTCAAGATCGTACAGGAGGAAGTGCTTGGTACAAGAAGAACAACACCAAAGCTCAAGCTGCAACAGTCGAGAACACTCAAGGTTTCTGACGATATTCTGAGCCTCAAGTTCTCACCAGATGCCCGACTTATCGCTGTTGCCCTCCTTGATAACACGGTCAAGGTTTTCTTCGTTGACTCCCTCAAACTCTACCTTAATCTTTATGGTCACAAACTTCCAGTTCTTAGCATGGATATCTCATTTGACAGCAAGTTAATCGTCACAAGTTCAGCCGACAAGAACATCAGAATATGGGGTCTTGATTTCGGTGACTGCCACAAAGCTCTCTTCGGGCACCAGGACAGTATCCTTCAGGTCGTTTTCGTGCCTCACAACAACGATGGCAACGGTCACCATTTCTTCAGTAGTAGCAAGGATCGCACAATCCGATATTGGGATGGTGATAAATTCGAACAGATCCAGAGACTGGATGGTCACCATGGCGAGGTGTGGGCTATTGCCGTTGCCCACAGCGGCAACCTCTTGGTTAGCGCTGGCCACGATAAGAGCATCCGAGTCTGGGATGAAACAGAGGAGCAGATTTTCCTCGAGGAAGAGCGCGAGAAGGAGATTGAGGAACTGTACGAGAGCACTCTTACGACATCACTGGAGCGAGACCCTGACGCTCAAGATGAGAATAATGAGGTCGCTGCGGCAAGCAAGCAGACCACAGAGACTCTTATGGCTGGTGAGAGGATAGCAGAAGCTCTCGAGATGGGCATGGCTGATCTAAACCTACTCAGAGAGTACGAGGAAGCCAAACTCACAAATGCTCATGCCCAGCCTCCTCAACGCAACCCCGTCTTCCTTGCCCTCGGAAACATCACCGCCGAGGCTTATGTCCTCTCTGTTTTGCAAAAGATCAAGGCTTCGGCGCTGCACGATGCACTGCTGGTACTCCCATTTGCCTCCGTTCCCGTCCTCTTCACTTTCCTCAACATTTTCGCGATGCGATCCATGAACATGCCCTTGACATGTCGCATCCTTTTCCTCATGCTGAAAACGCACCATAAGCAGATTGTTGCCAGTCGCACCATGAAGGCTATGCTTGACGGCATCCGTGTGAACCTCCGTGCTTCTCTCAAGCGCCAGAAGGATGAGATGGGAGTCAACATTGCTGCCCTTAAGGTTGTGGGTATGCAGATTCGTGACAAAAGCATCAAGCATTATGTGGATGAGAATTGGGAGGAGGAGAGCGATGAGAGGAATGCTAAGAAGAGAACGTTTGTCCATGTTGCTTAATTGGATGACTGATTTTATGTACATGAGGGCAACAGTATAGATTTGGTAGTATTATATCCCCTTTATTATAAAAATTTGACAACGTCGTTTGTCCAGCACCTCTTGCTCCTTACCTATAACCTACCTAGATCTTGGTAGTCGATTTATTACGAAGACGGGCGACATGTCTTTGCCTGACGAGACGTGAAGCGGTATGCCAATTGCTCGCCAACTATGTTGCTGCCGGCTCTTGCATGACACTCGGATTCGATCATGAAGACTGTCCTGAACTTTTATGCCCCAAATCTTGATGAAAATGATCCTGCTTCCCAGGACGTTCTCTGCGGGAGGCCTGTATATTTGTGAATGGCCTGGCTGACTGGAATTGAACACGGTAGCTTACGGTGCCTATGAACTACCCGTTGATCCTTTTCAAGTCATATATGAGCAAGTAAGCTCAGACTATCTAAGTATTGCAGACAGGGCAGAATATAGACTACCATTTAGTCGGATTTATATTTCCTGATACAATCGGTCGAGAAGGGCAGCGCTTGTAATGCAGTGATTGATTGCTGTGGGAGCAATTATCCATTCGCCGTTGCCGTCAGCGGTAGCAAACTGGCAGAGAAATCTTGAGCTGCCAGGAAAGGTGATAGATTCGAAGTCGGCGATCGCAGTGTTGGCGGGATACTTCATCCACGCCGTCATGGTAGAGACAAAGTCTCTCAAGAGAGGAAACTCGGGGTTTGACGCTGCATGCGATGGCACTTTATTCCAGTTCCTGCTCCATCCCGGGCAGTCGGGTCAATGCTTTTCTACTAAGTCGTTATGAGCGCCAGCGTTACACCTCTTGGACTGGCAATGATGATCTTCATCGATACTGATCTTACAGCTGCAGGAGCTACACAGCGTCCGAAGTCTCGCACGCAATGTCCGCATGGGGTACCAGCAACAACTCTACACGCTTGAAGTAGCCTAAGGTAGAATTCAGTTGGGACTGAGCAGCTGGCTGGTATGTTCATGCGTGAATCCTTTCTTCCAGGGGACTTCTGCATCGAATTTCCCTAGGAAGATACAGCCATAAAGATGGGAGAGAGGGCTGGCTATTGACATCCGGGGACAGGTTGCACGCTTCGATGTATTGCGCGTGTGAAGCCTCATCCAGCCACATGACTTCAACTGTTGCCCACACAGACTCCGCTCTGCTTTAGCAAAAATTGGCCGTAAAGCTTTTGAAATTTGGGAAGACACCTGCAAAAGACATGCTTTGATGTGGACGCTTCACAGGTTGGTTCTTCATGGAAGTTCAAGTGCAATGTGCTGACCTCAGAATGACAGGCAGCATCGATTCCCTCAGGCTCAAATACCAAGCGAGCATTCTGTATGCCAAGCTCCTTTATAAGGAAAATATCCCGGCAGTATTGTGTTTATGCGCGCAAACGCCAAGTTCGGCATTGCATCCAGTGAAGAGTTAATTGAAATCGAGAGAGAGGTCTCCGTGGGTTTTAGATGGGAAGTGTAAATAATATTTAGTCTCCTGTAATAAATAATATTACGCAGTTGACGCAGGGTAGATCGGAATTGATGCAATGACTTCGTCTAAATATACCTTGCGACTAGATTACCGGGACTCATCTCCGACCGAAGCTTCTCCATCGGGGGAGCAGTTCCGAACCCGCTTGCTTAAGCTTACAGCTATCTCGCCATCGAGTCAGTGAATGAGTGTTGCAACTGATAAAACTCTTCTTACAACCATCATTCGTAACCATCATGTTCGCTCTAAGACGTACAATGGCTACTATGGCCCCTCAAGCTACGTCTAGCCTCAAGCAGGCCGGCAAGGTTGTCTGCATCGGCCGCAACTTTGCGTATGTTCACCCGCAGCTCAACCACTATGACATAAACTAATGGTTATCTCCAGGGAGCACATTGCTGAGCTGAACAACACCAAACCCAAGCAGCCCTTCTTCTTCCTGAAACCTACGTCCTCCATTGTCCTACCAGGCGAGGGTCCCGTCCTGAGGCCCAAGGGCATTGACATGCACTATGAGGTTGAGTTGGCTCTCGTAATTGGAAAGCTCACACGAGATCTTCAAGCCTCTGATACCCAGGGAGCTCTTGATGCCATCAAAGGTGCGTCAAGCAGTGGGACTGTCACTAATTATGAGAGGCTGACCCTCTCCAGCTTACGCTATCGCCATTGACTTCACCGCCCGCAACGCCCAGAATGAGGCCAAGAAGAAAGGCCTCCCATGGGACATCGCCAAAGGGTTCGATACTTTCTTGCCTCTGAGCAACATTATCCCCAAGACTGCCATTGAGGACCCTCACAATGTTGAACTCTTCCTCCAGCTCAACGGCGAGACCAAGCAACAGGGCTCAACGAACCTCATGATCTACCAGATCCCTCGCATCTTGAGTGACATCTCCAAGGTTATGACTCTCCACCCCGGCGATATTGTGCTTACTGGTACACCTGCCGGCGTTGGTCCTGCCGTGCCGGGTGATATTGTTCGAGCGGGAGTGAGAATTGACGGAAAGGAGTTGGAGGAGGGTGCTATTGAGATTCCCGTGGAGGACTCGCCTAGCTCATATAGTTTTGCCGAGACATGAGGTATTTTTCTGCAACTACTACTACATCACCACATTCTATACCTCTTTGACCTTTTTATACAAACTTTTGCTACATTTTGATGGATCACGCCAGATTAGGATCCTGAATAGTGCCCGGCTTCGGTGCTGCATCAGCCATAGTACCACACTTGGAACAGGTCCTCTTGTCCTCACTGCTCTTAAAGTCTTGAACGGCCGCTTTAATTTGAGTGCCAAGGTCGGTGCAATGGAACGCGGCCTCGTGAACAATCTCACCACAGTCACCACAGTACCAACGCATACGGTCGAGTGAGTCCTTAGGACGACGCTGCTCTAGGACGACTCCAACTGTGTTCGCAAAGCGGACGGGGTTATGAGGTGTGTTTCCAGGTAGGAGAAACATATCACCCTCACGGATGATGATGTCACGGAATTCCCCCTCATCGACGACTTTGAGCATCATTGCGCCTTTGTATTGGTAGAACCACTCGGGAGTTTGGTTGATGTGGTAGTCAGTGCGGGCATTTGGACCACCAACGATCTGATGACAACTGTTAGCCATGTTCTCAACGTGAAGTATAAGAGTATTAGCAAAGCGTGAGTTACCATGACACTGAAGTCTTCATTGTAGACACAGTAATTGTTGATAGGGGGCTGTAGTAGATGGGAGTTTTCTTCAAGCCTATTGTACTCATAATGGGTCGATTAGCGAATGTGCCCCATATTCTGTTTCGAATTGTATAGAGTCAAAGAGATTACTCACCACTTCGGAAGGTTGACCGGTGGCCCAAGCATGATGAGATGGCTACTCGTATGTCCGCGTGTGGAGACAGGATTACAAGCAAAGATGAGAAACCAATATAGTGGACAGTGAAGATGTTAAGGTATAGGTGAAGTCAAAGATTGATCAGAGTGAGGGGCGTCAACTACGGATAATTTGTAAGTAAAGTAGTTGCGGGTGTCACGGGAGAGGCTGACTCCAACCAATTACATAAGACGAGACTTTATAAGAATATAGATACCCAGTATAATAGAAGAGAAGTATATTCTAGGTATACTGATATGGAACTATCAATAAATGATGAAATATGTAGCCGTGGTAGGGCTCCCCGCAGTTCCACGGCAGATAGCTCTTGTTAGTCGTCGGGCAAGGTACAGAGGACGAAGGGGCCGTCGGAACGCCCCCCCTCCCTTGCTGGCCGAGACACTGTACTTTGGTCGTCCCATGTTTTACTGCATCAAACAAAGTACCTCGACTGTCGCGTCATTCCACCCACCCACCCTCTCCCTTGCTATCGCTATCGACCGACCTCTAACCACCATCTGAAAGGGTCCGCCTGATCCTGCGCACGTTTGAGCTGGTTTCATGAATTCCAGCAGCTCTATATCTATCAGTACACTAGACCACCTCCTCTTGGAAACCTTTGACGCGACTACAACATACCTGCTCATAGCGATCAAACGAACAAAAATCACGATACCACGATAATGGATCACGCACACATGGATCACAGCGGAATGGACCATGGAGATATGGACCATGGCCACGGAGGAGGCATGAAGGATATGTGCAGCATGAACGTATGATGCTACCTCCTCCTATCCATATGTGCAAATACTCATCATCGTAGATGCTGTTCACTTGGGACACCACCAATCTCTGCATCGTCTTTCGCCAATGGCACGTTCGCTCGACAGCCTCCCTCTTCTTCTCTCTCGTCGCTGTAGTTTTCCTCGCCGTCGGCTACGAAGCTCTCCGTTCCCTCTCGCGAAAGTACGAAGAAGCCCTCGATAATCGCGTCCGAGCCGCACCCAGTAAGCTCCTCTCCTCCCCTCCAAGACCGCATAAATATATTTCCTCTCTGAGGAACCCCAAGATCAAAACCAGAATGTTGCTTTGTATCTCCTTGCCTTGTCTGTGTTGCTCTTTGGGGGAAATTGCCCTGCTAAGTCTTCCCGTGAGGTCTTGATGTTCCCGTTACTGAGTCGACTCCCATCCTTGCAGGACAATCCCAAGGACAAGCCGATCAGCGTGCCCACCTCATCAAGGCTGTTTTATATGGCCTACAGAACTTTTATGCATTCATGCTCATGTGAGTAGCCGAGTCTGCTGTCAATGTTAATGGCTTACAATTCTAATAAAACAAGGCTCATTTTCATGACATACAACGGCTGGGTCATGATTGCTGTCTCTCTTGGCGCATTTCTTGGATACCTATTCTTTGGAAAGCGAACTTCTGCTACCAAGGATAACGCATGTCATTAGAGGGGCTGAACGTTTATGAAACGGCCATGACGAGCCCAAAGGACACGCGAAGTCTAAATATTGCAAATGGAACCTTAAAGCTCGACGCTTTTTATCATAATCCACCAGTATAAATGTTCCGTAACTCTCTAAGCCTCTGAGCAATATGGACTTAACGTTCACCGATCTTATTTCTATTTCTATCCATATGCCTTCTCTATCTCTACATCTTTGATGCATCGCCAGGTTCAGTCCGCTTCTCTGGAATTTTCTCCCCCAGGTCCCCCAAGCTATCCGCATGGGCAATGATGTCCTCATCGCCAAAGCTGTCATTATGCTCAAATCCAGGCTCCTGTGCATATGCAATTCTCGCTGCGTCCACCAATATGCGCGCCGTCATTCCCCAGACCTTGAACCTCCCATCTAGTTCCTCTTCTTTTTCTAGCTTATCAACCAAACGGCTTTGCTCGCTATCCCGCCGCGGCCTCGAGATGCTTTGGTTGTTGACTGGGACGTAAAAGTTGTGCACGCGCCAAGGGTGATCTTTCCAGTGATTCCAGAAGCCATCGTACCATTGCCCTTCAGGCAGCGTCTCACCCGGGGCGGGAGGGAGATCCTGCGCCTGGAGGAAATTGTAAAAGGGGGCACTGAAGACGGCAGCGACTTCGCGAGCATCGAGTCTAGGAATCATAGTTTCCTCAACCGTTGGTGCCGGTTCTCCTGCTGTGCGCTGGTCCGCATGGAGAAATGCAACACAGGGTCTCACGACGAGGTGTGTCCGAGCTAAGGAAGGGGGTAGATAGCAAAGATGCTCGACGCGGAAGGGTTTTGGAAGTTTGCTATCATCCATGGGAAGTCCAATTTCTTCCCAAGCTTCTCGGCGGGCGATTTGGACTATGTAACGGAATTAATAAGGAATAACGGCACTTGGGAGTAACGCCCTACATGGTGTCTCCTCAAGATCATCTGCCTTGCCCCCAGGAAAGGCAGCATGGCCAGAAAAGTTCCTCAGACTTGCAGCGCGCATGGTGATAACCACACGTAAATCGCCGCGACGGTCAGCATACAATAGCACTAAGACTGCTGCCCGCCTCCGAACGGGTAGACGATCCCATAGTGGGAATGGAGGGGGCTTATATGCACGGAAACGAGCAATAGCGGCCTTGCGAGATATGATGTTGGTCAGCAATCGGCAGTATACACGTGAAGAGTCGCTCAAGAGACGCATTGAAGCAGCAAGAGGTGAGATATGGGGATGACAAGCAGAGCACAGGTGAACAACCCAACTCAACTCAACTCACAGCGGACATTGCGTTTAAGGGCGACATGGTCAGAGAGTCATAATACAGCGAGGCCTCTCCGTGATTGATCAGCTCCTCCCTAGTAGCTTCGCGGATGCCCTTCTGTAGCGCCTCAACCACGTCAGCGTCGGTGATGCTGTGGCTTTCAGTCTGTGTCTCAGTTGAGGTCTCGTTATTGATAGAGGCTCCTGTATCGTGGATCATGATGGGTGATCAGCGAGGGCCGAAACTCTAATCGCCCAGAGAGGACAAGCTCAGTCGCTGAACCTGCTTCCTAGGCGACGGCTTATTGTAAGAATGTATTCTTTTTTGGTTAAACAGTTGTTAGTCTAAAGGTTGAGCCTTGGGATGGAAGGGATAAGTAAACTAAGAGTTGCCTCGGTCAGGAAGCCGCTCCGGCTCCGGATCTTGAGGATCTGAGTCTGCGGGGGCGGGGCTCGGAAGACAACCAATAAGTCAATGGGGATGGAAAACAGAGACAAGACGTATTACGGTACTCATTAGGATTCATAGGCTAGGTACCTTTAGGGAGGAAAGAAACAAATATTTTAGTATAAAAACAGCCAGGTACAGAGTAAGGCTATGCCATTTCAGTGTGAGCGTCGGAAACCTAATGAGACGGAAACCATCACATACGATCTATTGTCCTCGACAAACGATTGAGGACTAAGAACGCAGCTTGCTTGACAGCTGCATCACCTACCAGATCATCTTCCATGCCGATTTCACTTTGCCCACAGATCTAGGTTAAGTCTTATAAAGTAGTTGCATTAATCGAATACCATTTTGGGGGAATATTGTGTAATGCGATACGCCGCGCTCAAATGCAATACCAAGCAAGACCTCGTTCAGTAAGTGCCATGTCTTCCTGATAATTACGACTCAACGTCCAATCTCTTCCTCTGGAATCATCTTGATCTGAGTCCTGAGCTGAGTTCTTCTCCTCTCACCCCTTGCTTGAATCAACCTCGCTCCGTCACGCGCATTTGAGATCAGGTCCTTGACCTGCACTCCTGTTCTTGACAAAGACTTGTGTTCTGGTGACTTCTCTGGAAACTGTGGTATAGAACGAGGTATTCCCAGTTCCATCGAGTTGCGCTCCTCACTTCTCCGCGCAAAGAAATCCTTGACGACCTCCCTCATACCGCCGTCATCTGCATAAAGCTCGTCTTCGTCATCGATCTCAAACGTAGTACGCGGCGGAGAAACAATACTCCCAGTTTCTGATGAGGGAGGTATTGAAGGTGAGTATGGCCCCTTTGTAGGATAAATGGCGGGCGTCAAAGATGCTCGGCTAGAGCTCGCGGACAAAGCCGAGCCTTTCCTTCGCGTAAAAAGGGATCTTGCCCCAACACTGAGGCGTCGACTGAGCGAGGTGCGGGATGGTGTTAGAGAAGAAGTACCGTATATGGATTGCCGTTTGTCGTTGTTGGCCAATTTGGTGGCAATGCGATGATACTCATCCGCTGTTTCGAGGTCGCTGAAGTAATTGTAGCATGACCCGGCCTGCCAATTCGCATCTTCATCGAAGGGGTCTTCTAGGTTGGGAACTGGTTCTAATGCTGCCATTGTTGATGTTGCACTACTAAGACGCTTAGTCTTAGCCACATGTAGTGAAACAGATCTCCTTTGGGCTTTGGGTGATTCCGGAGATGTATAGCTGTGATTGCTCAACACGCTATCACAGTCTGGCTCGAGAGGAGGCATGCTACTGTCAGAAGATCTTGGCTGATAGTCTGCGAGTGGTGTAGGCTCATCATCAAATATGGGTTCGTGCAAAGAGATGCCATAACCACTCGACGAGTCGTCTCGTATTGATTTGGGTGAAATGGAAGGTGAATACTGAGGTTGAGATATAGCGGACGCCCAATCAATACCAGGTCCAACGTCGTGACCCGTAATCTGCTGAATTTTCTGAGATGACCTTCGTTCACGGAGCGAAGTAGTGCCCGATATACTCATACGCGACGCCCTTTGTCTTGTTAACGCCTTGGGAACAATCAAAGGGGGTTGTTGAGGTAATGCTTTAGGATCATTTCCTGGGCCTAATGTTTGTGGGAAAGCACTGAATCTTGGTGGTGGATTCGCCTTTGATGAAGTCCTGGAGAGTGTCGTTGGAGGTAGGGGCAAAGGCCTATTGCGATAAAGGTATGCATTTTGAGGTGGCAGTACAACTTCGATGCTGCTCACTGGGCGTGGGCAACTTGTCATCTTGGTTAGCTGTCCGCACTTGTCGTTTGCTGTGTAAGTCGGCCGCGTCAGGATATCGCAGGGTCAGGGCCCTGCATGCAGGACTTGTCGGCTGGACCCCGATTAACCTCGAAAGCGCACGGTTCCCTTTGTCCCGGATAAGTACTGCAAGCTTCGAGCTGAACCCCTCCAAAAGAACTGCCTATCCTTCTGATATCACCTTGAGAGGTCGATGTCGTTGAAATGATTGTGTTGCTGAATTCGAAGGAAGCACCGAGCAGAGCAAGTTTTGATAATGCGAGACGGAGGAAGGGCCTAGTTTTGCGTGGCCTTGAGTCGCTAACTACATCTTAAGAGTTTCTCCTGACAATTGTGAGTTTGAGCCGTCATAGTCCGACGACGTGATCAAGCCTATAGAATCCGATTTCCCTCCGGAGCCACCTGGGATTTAGCGGGTTGTGGCGGGAGGCTTGAGTCTAGGCTCAGTAAGTCGAGCGACACATATTGGCCAAGACCGTGAGTAGCATTCCAGCAAGCTTGTCCCTTCCAAGTGTCTTGAGTGCGAAGACTGACCGCCCAAGCCTCGCGAAGTGCTCACAAAGGAAAAAGTCGGTCTCTTCATCTTCCTTTTCGGTTAAGTGATCGAAGATCTCAAAGCGTTTTCTGCATCTGGATGTGGCGGTCTGAGAAGCACGCACATTGCAAAGAGCCATTATCGTTGGAAGCCGTGTGGCCATGCTAAAAATCAAGACAAGAAAAAGAAACGACGCTGCGAAGTAGTCGTGAGAAGCCAGAGGGTGCCATCACACGCACCCACGAGGCCGGTACCTCCAAGATTCACCATATTGTAACATTACATGCTTTCGGAGACACCGTCAACTTTCACGGAGTTCCAATGTGTCTTAAATTCGTTTGATATAGCTATATTTGTAATTAGAAGGAACCTTCGTCCAGGAAAGCCAAAGCTATCGCAAGTAGACGCCGGACGAGCCATCCAGGCCATGATAGGAAGATCGTCAGGTCATAATCACGAATCTGTAAGCCTTCCCAGTTACCGGGAATGGCCTCGTAACAACTCAAGCCTTTGCCAGCCATACCCTGATTTATTAGGGTATCTGGCCCAGCACAAAGCCTCAGTGAGGAATGCTGACTTGGTGAGGGGCACAGAATTAGGGGAAAGCGTCTAAATTTCGGTCCAGAGGCGTGGTCGAGTATCTCAACGAAAGCCGTATTTTCTATACAGGCCGCCCCATTTGAACGGACCGACCACCGTTTGGGTTGTCATTTGGCTCCCAAGTAGTTTCGTTGATGACGCAATTAATCGTCCTCATTATCTTTGCCTTGGTAATCTCCAAGTAGGATATCGTCGACCCCAAGGCCTGAAGAATTGTTTCTCAACCATTCTGTCTCGACACGGAAGAAGATCCATACCCATCGCCGGAATACTTCGAGGAATTCAATCAGAAAGATACCTCCCTCAAGATCGCTGAACCTATCAAGACGTCCATTGAGCTTCATGGACCATGTGCATCTCAACATCAGATCCATGCCGATCACTAGATAGTAGAGGTTAGGATATCTAAAGACAAGGCGATCTCGAAGTCCAAAAGGATGGGTGGGTGATTCGCGATCTTGCTTCGGAGAAAAAAGCGTCATGTCCCAATCCTTGGCCACATCCCAATAAAAAGAGTACAGAGAGTTGATGAGTACGGCGACAAGCCAAGCCTTGTGAAGAGCTGCTTTGGAGTCGGGGTCTTCTGTCGACCTTTGCCAAGCACTGGTAATGAGCACGGGAAATGCAGTCGAATATTTGAGAGCGTTGGCTAGATGCTGCCCCCCCCATCCCGTGGACTCTTTGTATGGGGCTCGCCGAACTCGAAAGTACTCAATCAAGCACTGGCGAAATCGTATTAAGCTCGGCACTCCCATAATGAATGGTACGAGCACTGTTCCTCCACAATTGCGATCAGGCCGCTGTGTAGACGAACCTTCCGCCGAGAAGAACATGCATAGGGTAATGAAGAGATCCCCAAAAACCTTGGCATACGATGTCAACACATCCGCCAACAAAATATCCCCGAACTTGCCGTCCTGCGGCTCAGCAAGCCCGCCCAAGCTCACGCGTCGCAAAGTAGCCAAGAATCTTCTCCTTCCTCCGCTGGGCAGATTCCTCAATGGAACAACGAACATAGCAATCAAAGCAGTTAGATATGTCAAAGGCATCCATCCGAAAGCAACGACACGCTCAGGTATGCCCCATGTGCAAACCCAAAAGAGAGACACGGATAATGCGAACAACGCCGAAAGTGCAATCGCGAGGCGGTACGTCGAGCCATGGTGCGGAATATGTTGCGGCGATGCTCGACCGGGATATCGAATCAACTGTGGAACGTCGACGTTGAAAAGATAGAGACAATGAAGGTTTAATCCCCATCCCCAGACAGCTATCACCAGTTAGAAACAGGCAATGTGACCAGAATATGGCTCTTGCTCACCCAAAGTTGCAATAAAGCCAACACGATAGGGCAAAGGAAAAGCCAAGCTGAAGGAGTCAAGCCCCGGGTCAACAGCCGGATCACCGTCCATTGGAGCGAACCGCCATCGAGCGAACGTCACGGGCTTTTTGAACAATGAGATGCACTCAGGAGCGCAGAAGAATGACTGGAAGGGTAGAGTTCATGAGGTTTTGCGACAGTCCAAGCTGTCCTCAACTTTAGTTAGGTGAGATTAAACATGAGCGGGTCCACATGCTTTTTCAGGGGTGTTTTGCGTCTATCCCTGATAAACGTCAGCTTTTTCCTATCAGGCTTGGCAGATTTATCTGTGTGCCACGATTGTGCGCCACAATCATGCTGCTGCCACACTCACGACACACGCGCGGCTGATATTGTACCTATTCCAACAGAAAACCCACGCGCAACCGAACTCATCGAGACCCCACCAACCCTCCCCACCACACCACACCCACCCCTGCCCACGTTGCTTTTGAGGTTGTTTTTTTGCGGAAGGATCATCATCCAGCAACGTAGAAAAGTTCTACACGAAGC